>CBVK0100981321.1:0-23619 GCA_900067695.1 Picea abies
CTGCTACTGTGGGTCATATATCTGAGTGCACATATCTTAGCCACTCAGTTTTTCATGCTCCTTAGAACAATGCATGAAGTCCATCAAGTCAATCAAACACTTAGGATAAAATCCAAAAGTGGGTTGCACCAGCACCCCTTTCTGCATTTTTTCACCATGGTGTTATTTCCTAAGGAAAAAAACACCCTTATCAATAATATGTGTTAACACATGGAAAGAATGGCGAGAGAACCCCCACAAAGACAATTTTTCCCCCATAAAACTACATGCGCCTAGGTTGACACATGGCTCCCTTGGGATTTCGTTCCTCTCCACTTGGATTTTATTCCTTTCCCCCAAGGAACTTAGGATAACATGGTTTATTTCCCAAAACTTAGTATTTTTAGGAAAATATATTATAATATTCCCCTGGAAATAATCCCTCTAGCTTATCCCTTTTTCCCAGTCTCTCAGCCCCATCCCTTTCCCTACCCAATGGAGCTTAGTCCCTCATATTTTTTCTTCATGGTCAATATACACACATTGATGTAATTATATTAATGATGTGAGTATTTTCATATACAAAATCAGGCTCTATGGCCTTTAGCATCTAGGCTCTCTGGCCTAATAAACACATAATCCTCCCAACTTATAAACACTTGGCTCACCAGCCTATAAACATCATTAAACATCATTACAATTCAGCAGGGTCTCAGCCTTGGGGTATTACAATAGAGATATTTCGAGATACACAAAAATGTTGCAATGAACACATTGATACATCAATACATAATTTCTATTAATGAGCAAACTGTACTATTGGAACACATATAATTTTGAGCTTTTGAACTTTAGATTTTTCTTCTTAGAAATAAATTTTTTACCCAAAAAAGAAAAAAATTTAGGAAATTACCTTTTAATTAAATAAATCCTTACTCATTATATATTAATAAGGCTCTTTCATTGTCACATGTCGATGAGTTGTACTAATTTGATCAAACAATTATTGTAATCTCCATGATATAGAAGTTGCCCGAGTTTTAAAAGAAAATATTTAACGATCGCTTTAGAGCTTCACGCTTCGGGTATTCCAACAAATCTAGAAAAAAAAAACCCTGAAACTCCGAAGTCTTGAAGATAGTCACTTGTGATAAATACTAAAGGACTTACGAACACGTCATAGGACATGTGTCTTTTAAATATTATCTTGGGATGACACGTGGCACTTATTTTTGACATTTTCGTTGGATAATTCACACATTTTCAAGTGACACATGGCACCTCTCTTTTCTTGACACATCATCAGGAATGACGTCATCTCTGCCATGCCACTCTGAGAGATTTTTCTTCGGGAGTTTTTGATTTCACAATCCCCAGAGTATCAAAGCGTCGAAGTAAAGTGATTACAAAAAGTAAAAAGGGGTTTCAAAGAGCTAATAAAGTAGTTAACGACTTTAATTAGTCATGATTAAGGGTTAATTAATCACTTTGCAGTTTCGGGCTTCGAAAAATTTCCCTTATGCTATGTTAAAAAAATTTGAATTCCGAACTTCTGAAATACTTAAATTTAATACAATGTTTTAAAACATGATTAATTAAGACTTAAAAGTGATTAATAAGAGATTAATGTCTCCATGAATTCAGTCTTCGGGAGAATTCTTCCCTCTCACATCCAAAACTTCCGAACACTGAACTGTCGAAGTGTTAATGGAATCTATGATTGATTAAGAATAATGATTTCAATAAATATTGTGAATCACCAGATAATAAATTCCATTAAGTTTAATAAATTCTTCGTCAGTAGAGCTATACGAAGATCGATTCACTTTTTGAATAAAGCACTTCGAATTTCAAAGTCATTTTACCATTTGCAATTAACAATTTTTCATTGAGTGAAGAGCTTGTAGATTTCTCTTGTTACATGCATGATAATTTTGTTTCCTTAAGGATTATGGTGCCACAAAAAGTTGCAAGGAAGCTTGATGGATTGGATTTCATAATCTAGTGGAACACTAAGCTGGTTTGAAAGCCTAATAAAATAGGAAAGGGAACAAATATGGTAGGGAATGGATCAATTTGGTAGGAGTGCCAAGCTAATCTGGTCTGAAGTATAATGGATATGGAGTTCTCAATATCAATGACCAAGAGCGATTGAAGGGGAAGAAGTTGTGCAGGGTTTAATTTTGAAGGCAGGTCCTACAATTTAAACCACATTTTTCTCTTAGGGGTACATGGCATCACTAGGTGCATTGAGGGATGAAAGGTGGGTTATCTCAAAACCACTTCCTCACACACCCACAAAATAGAAAAGTATAAAGGGACTTTAGGTCATTTATTTTATTTGATTATTATTTGACGCTGGACCATTAAAATCCTGAGTCAACACCTGTCACACCCTCCATGCTCCCGATATCATCTACCTACCACCTACATTCTCACGTCCATTCATTCCACCTCCTTATTTGATACTTGTCCCCACGTCATCCCATTCATGAACAATTACTCTTCCCCATAATTGTTAGCCATCCCATAATGAGCCAGCGTTGAGCTACCTATCCAATTACCACCCCTATATCTTCAATTGCAATTATTTATCCCAGTAAACACATTCGAAGTGACAGATGGCAACATAATCATATGGTAAAGACAATAAGCCAATGATTATGGTGGCTTTAATGAACATGTGTACCTAGTTCAAATAACAAATGAAAATCTGTAAGAAAATGAAGAGACATATGAAGTGCCAACAAAAATCAACAATATTTTCATGTTGTTATTTCATTTAGATTATATTCTATTTTTAGGAAGATATTGTGGGAAGTCCAATAGTTTTCAGTTGAGACAATTTTTGTATAAAAAGATAGATTTTATATCTATTTGAGGCAGCTTCTATCCCAATGTTGGCTGCTTCTTGCCAAATGTAAAAGAGAAACTCTTTTTGAATATTAATACAAGTTCCAACATAGATTCTAAGTTTCGTTCAATTTGAGTTATGTGTTTCCCCTCTGTTTCCATTTCTCTTAATTTGTTTCTATAGTTCTTGAAGAGTGAGTGATTACAATTTAGTACTACATCTACTATGATCATATTATATCAGAAGTTCATTCAGTAACAACTTTTCCTATGTTATTATTGTGAGTAAAACAAGACTTGTGATCTGTGTGAATTACTACATTTTTATCTCCTTTTCAAGGGAGCATATTCTACTTTTATTCTACTGCAAACAAAGTGAGACTTATCTGTAATTGATACCTGACTTTGTTTAACAATTTTATAAATCATTTCTACATCATTTGACATTATAATTGTGACTCAGATAATGAGATACAACCTTTGTATTGTCTTATCATTAGTTTCATTTAAAGATTATTTCTCAGAAAACTGAAGGTAGAAAAAGCACTCATAAAAAAATTTCATTTAAACCTTTGATGCTTGAAATTATTCTTTGAACCTAGAATCAATCTCAGGAATAACATGTACAAAACTATAGAAATACAAAGTGAAAGACTCACTAGAATGGTGGTAGCTTATCTCTGAGAAGAGATGTGATGACTACTCACATTTGCAAGAAAATGATTTTACAATGAGGTTCCAAAGGAATTTTTATCATAAATAAAATCCAAAACCCTAACCATGGAATATGAAAAGCCAACAATTTTGTGGACTCCATTTTGGGTAGTTTGGTGTATCAACTTCTCAGGGGCATAACTTTGGCATACGATATTCGTTTGGGGCGCACGATAGCTCATTGGAAAGGTATTGATGAGGAAATTCATTTTGGGGTCCCAATGAGAAACTTTGGATATACTGAAGGTGATATATCATGAAAAAATGTTTTTTGGGGCCCTCAAAATGACCCCAGAAGTTTAGAAACCGAAAAAGTACTAAAAATAGTAAGTTGCCAAAAAATTGTTTTGAGCCAATTGGAATAGGTGGGTGGCTACCGATATCTACCTGGATCAATCCTCCCTCTTTAGGAAGGAGTTGTCTCCATTGCATTGAGTTCTTGGGGGAGAGGGGGAAGTATTTGCTGAATCTAGACCTTGGTGAGCCGATCACCTTGTTGGAGAAGTTGCACTACTTGGTTTGTGGGAGATTGTTGAGATCCTGATGAGATAAATGTGTGAAAAAGGAATATTTTCACTTTGCTTCAATATTTTCGATCTAATTCTGTTGGATAGAAGGTTCTTGGATTGAGGTTGCATTGGTTGTACTGTCCATCTATTCACCTTTTGAAAATATTGTGAAGAAGCTGAATTTTGTAGTGTGGGATACTACGTTGCGACACTATTTAGGTGGGACAATAGTCAGAACTACCTCTGGTATTCTATAGATATGACCCTGGAGAGTAATAATTACACTATGAGGTCAAGACTCATAAATAGCATGGTACTTCCACATATATGGCTGGCCCAAAAGAACATCACAAACATCCAATGGGTAAAAATCACATAATACCTCATCCTTGAAGGGCTGGATGTCATATGAAAATCGACACCACTGACTGACATGGAGATATCATCCCTGGCGAAGCCACCCAATGTTGTATGGTTGTGGGTATGGTGTTGTCGACATACCCAACTGTTTGACAACCTCTTCTAAGATGAGGTTCTTCTGGCTTCTACTCTCAATAATAAAATGCAGTTGGGTCCGCTTCACCCACATATGTGAATGAAAAAAGTGCTCCCCCACTTTAGGATCTGCTGGTTCTTATGGTTAAATTGTTGTGGTTGTGACAGTAGCAGTGGAGTCTACGTTGATGATCTGTCTTCTCCCATTATTTTCTGAATCAGATTCCTAATCAGAGTTCGGGTCCTTTTCTTTGATATCGACCACCAATGATTTTTTTGAGTGACATTCATCAATGTTGTGTTAGGAGATTTTAAGGAAATATTACTACTTTCCACTGTCCTTCATATTTTTGTTACCCTTCTTTTCCTGTGGCTTGGAATGATTTTATGAAGGATGGTTGTTAGGGACATATTTACGATACTTTGGTTTTTGCGTATTTGCAGACCCAAACTCCCTCTTGTTCTGGTGGTTAAATTTTTGTTCGATTTTAATAACATATCGATAAGCATCACCTAGAGATGAGATATCCAAAAAATCCATTTCAGTTTGGATGTATCTTTGTAGATCCCCACAATATTTCAGAACTGAATTTCACTCAAACTCTTTGATACCTAGCATGGTGGAAAAGGTATGGAATGTATTGGTGAACTGACACTGCTTGGCCCCTCTCTTACCACAATGTGGTCCATCTCATGTACTAGTCATTATAGTTTCCATCAGGGTAATATTGTTCCTTGACCGCATCGACAAAAAAAATCCCAAGTGGGATCGATGCCATATATTCCATAATCTTATGTGGAAATTTCCTCCCAGTAATTTTCCCACTAATGTTTGACATAGGGGAGAGCCTTAAGGAGTGCGAAGGTGATATTTTCCCTGTCAGAGAAATTATGAATAATGAAATAGTCTTCTAGTAGATTTAACCATTTCTCTAGGGTATCTGCATCTATTTATACTTCAAATATGTGAATATCAAAATTAACTTGTACCTTGAAAGGTGAGGTTCCTCCAAAGTGGTCGCTTGATGAATACGTGCATTTTTTTATTGACAGGCATTGAAGGATGTGGGGAAAATTCTCCATATTTTCATCTCTCTATCGCGTGAGAGCTTGCTTAAGCAACAGATTAATAGAATCTTCTTCTCCGTCATTTTTATTTTCTTCCGCCATGTAGGGTTTCTTGGGTTTGCGAGAGTGATTGTACTCAAGAGAGACAATATCAAGACCCAACTTTCTATACTTGGACCTCGCCGGGGACATGCACTGAAAAACGATCAAGATCAACCTCCTCTGATACCACTGATTTGGATTATGTTTTTGAAAAGTAAATGAAGGCAGAGATACAACAATGAAATTTACAAAGATATTGCAAGATACAAAGAAATGTTGGAATAAACACAAAGATACATTAATACACAATTTCTATTAATGAGCGAAATGTAAAAAAATGTAGAAATACAGAGTGAAAGACTCGCTAGAATGGTGGCATCTTATCTCTAAGAAGAGATGTGATAGCTAATCGCATTCACAAGAAGATGATTTTACAATGAGGGTCCAAAGGCATTTTTATCATAAATAAATTCCAAAACCCTAACCCCAGAAGATGAAAATCCAACAGTTTTGCGGACCCTATTTTGGGTAGTTTGGTGTATCAACTTCCCAGGGGTGTAACTTTGGCATACGATCTCCATTTGGGGCGCATGATAGCTCGTTGAAAAGGTATCGATGAGGAGATTCATTTTGGGGGACAAATGAGAGCCTTTGGCTATAATTTAGGTGAAATATAGTGAAAAAAAAATTTGGGCCCTCAAAATGCCCCAAAAGTTTAGAAATCGAAAAAGTCCTAAAAATAGTAAGTTGCCAAAAAACTATTTTGAGCTAGTTGGAATAGGTGGGTGGCCACCGATATCTACATGGATCAATATTCTCTCTTTATTAATGAATGGTATCCATTGCATTGAGTTCCCTAGGGAGAGGGGGAAGCGTTTCATGAATTTGGACCTTGGTGAGTTGCTCGCCTTGCTGGAGAAGTTGTGCTTCTTTGTTTGTGGGATATTTTCGAGAACTTGATGAGATGAATGTGCACATAAGAAATATTTTCACTTTTATTCAATATTTTCAACATGCTTCTGCTGGATAGAAGGTTCTTGGATCGAGGGTGCAGTGGTTGTAGTGTCCTTTTGTTCACCTTTTGAAAATATTGTGAACAAGTTGAATTTTGTGGTATGGGATACTACTGATCCAGTTGGCTATTGGTGGCCACTAACCTATTCCAACTAGCTCCTCTTTCCCATTTTTAGTTCTGCACATTCTTATGTACTTCTTTGTAATTGTAGATTCTACACTTCTGGGGTTGTATGAATCCCTACACATATTCTAGGTGGATATTGGTGGCCCCTCACCTAGTCCAACTGGCGTATTTTGTATGTTTACATGTCATCACATCTTGTTGTACTTCTAGGGCCATTTTGGAGGCCTAAACATTGTTTTTATTTTTCTCTCCATAGTCCAAATATAGACATATTCATAGTTTGCTGGAGAAATTTGTAGTTCTATGAAATATCTTTCAAACGGTCTATCATGTGCCTAAAATGGAGGTCGTATGAAAAATTATGACCTCGAGAAGTTGAGGTACCAACTTACCCATAGGGGCCCACATGAATTTTGACCTTTCACCTCTTAGAGTTAGGTTTTTGGATGTCTAGGGTTTTGGAATTCATGAGTAATATCAAAAATGCCACTAGAGCCTCATTGTAATTCATCATGCTCAGACGAATGTGTGTAGCAACCACATCTCTTCTCAGAGATAGGTACAACCATTCGACCAAGTTTTTTAGTTTTTTAGTTCTGCAGTTTTACAATTTCAACCTACTTCATTATTCAATATAATATATTGTTCATTGGATATATGTGTTATTCTTCACATGTCCGTGTTTATTGTATTCATTTTGTTAATCAGTCCATTCCTCTCCTAAATCCGGATCAGTGGTATCATAGCGCTCTTCTCTTCATTTATTTTTCTTCATGCATGTCCCCATCAAGATCTGGGTACAAGAAGTTGGGACTCAAACCAATGAAGCCATTGCAATATCAGTCGCTCCGAGCCTGACAAAAAACCATGGGGGACAAAAATAAATATGATGGAGCAGGAGACCCTATTAAAATGTTTCTCAAGGAAGCCCTCACGCGAAAAAGGAACGAAATGATGGAAAAAATTGTGCAGATCCTTCGACGACTGCCCACAATAGAAGCATTTTCATCAAGCGACCATGAAAATCCCTTCAAGGTGTAGGCAAATTTTTATATTCCTTTATTTGAAGGATTGATAGATGTAGATGCTATAGATAAATGGTTGAATCTTCTCAAAGGGTATTTTTCAGTCCAAATTTTTTTCGATAGGGAAAGTATCACTTTTTCACTCCTCAAGTTCGTTCCCCATGTTAAAGATAGGTGGGATACTTACTCTGAGGAAAGGGACATAGATAAATCTGCAATGTTTATGGTGGCCCCTACATGGGATTCCTTCCAAGATGCCATTAAAGAACAATACTACCTTGTTGGAAGCTACAAGGACTAGTATACCAGATGGACCACCCTATGTCAAGAAAGGGACCAGACAGTACCGTATTTCACCAATATTTTCCATACCCTGCACACCAAATTAGGTATCAAATACTCAGAGTGTCATCTAGTGCTCAAATACCGAGGTTTTTTGCATAGATACATTCGAACAAAAATAGAGTTTCTGTACATCGCCTCATTGGGCACAACTTATAGATACACTATCAAGATCAAGCAAAAAAGGTGAGAGTTTGGATCTACAAACCCCTCATAGCTGAAGCAGGGAAAAGGTACCCCAAACCCACTTAAAAAGGGACCAAGTTGAGATGGCTACCCTCAGGACAACCAGTCCAAGCCACAACACAAGAATGGAAATGAGAAGACGAAGAAGGACACAAAAAATTGGTGTGAGTACCATAAAATACCTTGGCACAACACTAAAGAATGTCGCTCCAAGAAGTCACTCATGGATGAACTGAAGGCTTTCGAGTCAGAGGCCGGTTTTGATTCTAAATCAAATCCTAAAGGAGGGAAGTAGATTATCAATGTTGAACCCAGTTCCACTATCACTACCACCAAAGTCTGACCAAGAGAACCAGATGAACCAGAGGAAAGGTAGCACCTCTTTAATTCGTAGATGTGGGTAAAGGGGGATCTCCTTCACTTCATTGTCGATAGCGGTATTCAGAAGAATATGATTTCAACAAAGGTCATCAAGTGGCTAGATGTGCCAATGACACCACACCCGCAAAACTACACCATCATCTGGCTTCGCCAAGGAAGAGATATATGTGTTAGCCAACAATGTCGTCTTCCCTATGACATCAATCCTTTCAAATATGAGGTATTGTGTGATATTTATCCCCTTGAAGTTTGCAATATTCTTTTAGGACAACCATATTTGTTGAAGCATCATGCTATGTATGAGTCTATACCCCACAGTTTTATTATTACTTTAGGTAGACAATTGTACAAGATACCAAAGGTAGCGTCGTCTACTGCTATTTCTTTAATATTTACTAAGAAATGCAGTAAGGTCATTTCATAGACTGGGAAGTTTGTCTTCTTTGTGATCCATGCTTAGAGTAAGTAGAATGTCATCGCCACATCCGTGGCCTCTACACAGAGCTTCTCTTTGTAGAAGAAGCAAGTCGATGGGACCATGGAAGAATACATAGGCATCTTTTCCTCACCTACAGAGGTACCGACACACTACCAAGTCAAGCATACAATTGACTTGGCCCCCAGTGCACCTCTACCTAATGGAACAGTCTATCAACACTCGTTGATGGAAAATGAAGAAATTAGACATCAGATCCAAGAGATTCTTCAAAATGGGCACATCAGACCCAACTCCTCCCCTTGTGAAATCCTGATTGTACTGGTGCAAAAGAAGGATGAGACTTGGTGACTTTGCATTGATTACAGATCCTTAAACAAGATCACAGTCAGGAATTGGTACCCCATTCCTGGGATTGATGACCTTCTTGACCAACTCAAGGGGGAAAATTTATTCAACAAGATATACCTAAAGTCTTGTTACCACCAGGCTCCCATCGAACTGACTGATGTGTGGAAGACAACCTTCAAATATAAAGAAGGTCTCTTCGAATGGCTAGTCATGACCTTTGGCTTAACAAATTCACCTGCCACTTTCATGAGGTTGATGGATGATGTATTGAGACCATTCACCAATTTATTTTTGGTGTTATATTTGGATGACATCCTCATATTCAATAGAATGTGGGAGGAGCACATGCAACATATTCAATAGGTTTTGAGAACTATGCGGTAGCATAAGCTATATGCCAACTTGGAAAATGCGAACATGGTCCAATACTTGGGCTACATTATTGATGAGCATGGGTTACATGTTGATCCAACTAAGATCCAAGTCATTAGTGACTGGCCAGCCCTGACCACATTGACCAAGCTTCATTTCTTCTTATGACTAGCCAAATTCTACTGACGGTTTGTGTTGGCATTCTCCCATATTTAATGGGCTCTCAGCCAGGTGACCAAGGGAGGTGGTAGGTCCAAGGTTGTGTGGGGGAAGGAACAAAAATGAGCATTTGATGATCTAAAGCATCTCTCTTTAAAATACCCCACCTATGAAAAGTAAATGTTTTCCATTGTACAAGCATGTTGTCAATGGAAAAATTACATTTTGGGAAAGGAGACAATCATACACACTGATCACAAGCCTCTGCAGTTCATACAAACATAGGGGAAATTGTAGAATGACCACCATCATAAGTGGTCCACCTACCTACAATAGTTCCATATCAACATCAAGTATAAGACAGGTATCTCAAGTCATGTCACTGACTTCCTCAGTCGACCTCTTGTGGCTGCACTCACCACTATGCTCCATTCCTTTGGACATGAAGCATCTAAGTGGCCCCAACTTTATCAACAATATCTAGACTTCGCTACCTCCTATCAACTTTTGGGTACAGGTGCAAATATTACCAATTTTCACATTCAAGATGAACTATTATGCCACCTGGGCCATCTCCATGTCCCTACAAGAGAGCTTGCAAAGATGATTTGGGAATCCCACTATAGTCAGATGGCAGGATATTTTGGCATGGAGAAAAATGTGGTCATTCTTTAGAAACATTTTTATTGGCCAAAACTTCGACATGACGTCAGCAATTATATCGGATCTTGCACTACATGTGCCATTGGTAAGCCAACCATCAATAAAAAAGGCTTATACACTCCTCTTCCTACTCCCGAGAATCCTTGGGAATCCATCTCACTGGATTACATGTTTGTCCTTCCATCCACCAAGAAAGGAAATGATTGTGTACTTGTGTTCATTGATTGGTTTTCAAAGATGGCCATCCTCACAACATGAAATAAGAACATCATAGTGGAAAACACTACCAAGATCTTCTTTGAACGAGTGTGGGTACACTTTGGGATACCACAAACCATCATCTCTGACCAAGACATCAGGTTCCTCAACACATTTTGGTCAAGTCTCTGGTCATTGTTGGACACCAAGATCAACAAATCCACTACTTTCCACCCCCAAACAGACGACCGAACACAGGTATTCAATTAGATGATTGTGCACATCTTGAGCATGTACAACTCTAAGAATCCACATACATGGGACGAGAGTTTCCCCTATGTTCAACATAGTTAGAATAGGGCTTTCCATAGCTCCATCGGCCATATCCCATTTCAGGTGGGGCTGGGATTCCAACCCTTGGGACCCATTGATGTTGCACTTCCTCTTTCCATCACATAGACAGAATTTTCCCATGATCAGTCTTTGATCGATAAAGCCACCATATTCATTGAGCATATTCAACACATCCACCAATAGGTACATGATATTTTGCAAAAATCCAATGCTAAGTACAAGTAGTCCCATGATCAACAAAGGGTACCACACCAGTTTCAAGTTGGCAAAAAAGTTTGGTTACATTGGCAGAAGAAGCATCTCACAAGGCCCCATCAGAAGCTCCACCCACTTCTCTATGGGCCTTACACTATCACCAAGTCCGTGGGTAGCAATGATTTTGAGCTCAACACCCCACCCTTCCTTGGCCTACACCTAGTGTTCAATGTGGACTTCCTTCGACCATATTTTCCACCATTATTGGACACCTCAGAGATCATAGAAAAAATGACACCCACAAAGCTCAACCCTGACAGCATGGAACAAGAATCCACTAATCATATAGTGGACACACGGGTCAAGGGAACTCTTCAAGAGAGGATCCAACTTTATCGAGTTGTCAAGTCAAGGAAACTCCTACACCAAGGAAAGTGGCTCACCTGGGGCCAAATCTAGCAAAAGTTTACTCACCTAATGGAGGAACTCAACACAATGTAGACCATTTCTTCCTAAGGGGGGAGGATTGATCCATTTGGCTATTGGTGGCCACCCAACTATTCCAACTGGATCCTCTTGCCCATTTTTAGTTCAACATGTTCATCTATACTTCTTTGTAATTGTGGTTTCTACACTTTTGGGGATGTATGAATACCTACACATATTCAAGGTGGATATTGGTGGCCTCTCACATAATCTAAATGGATTATTTTGTATGTTTTCATGTCAATACATCTTGTTGTACTTCCAGGTCCATTTTGGAGGCCTAAACAGTGTTTTTCTGGCTCGTCATAGTCAAAGTATAGACGAAATCAGATTTTGACAATAGAATGTGTATTTCTCTTAAAGACCTTTCCAATGGGATATCACACGCCTAAAACGGAGGTCGTATGCAAAATTTATGACCGTGGGAAGTTGAGGTACCAACTTAGTCATAGGGGCCCACATGAATTTTGACATTTCACCTCCTAGGGTTAGGTTTTTGGATGTCTAGGGTTTTGGCATTCATGAGTAATATCAAAAATTCATATAGAGCCTCATTGTAATGCATTTTTCCGAGACAGATGCACATAGAAGGAACATCTCTTATTAGAGATAGCTACCACCATTCAAGCAAGTTTTTCAGTTCTATAGTTTTACAGTTTCATCCTACTTCATTATTCAACAGAAGATATTGTTCACTGGATATCTGTGTTATTCTTCATATCTCCATGTTTATTGTATTCAATCTCTTAATCAGTTTGTTACACTCTTAAATATGGATCAACTACCTTAGGTGGGATAATAGTCAGAACTACGTCTGGTATCCTATAGAGATGACCCCCTAGAGTAATAATGACACTATAGGGTCAAGAATCATAAATGACATGGCGCTTCCACATATATGGCTAGCCCAAAAGAACATCACAAACATTTAGTGGGGAAACATCACATAATACCTCATCCTTGAAGGGTTGGATGTCATATGACAATCGACACTACTGGATGACATAGAGATCTCATCCCTATTGAAGCCACCTGATGTTGTATGGTTTTGGGTGTGGTGTTGTTGACAATCCCAACTATTTGATGACCTCTTCTAAGATGAGTTTATTCTGGCTTCCACTATCAACAATAAAATGCAACGGGGTCCCCTTCACCCACATCTATGAATGAAAAAAGTTCTCCTCCTCTTCAAGATCTGTTTGTTCATATAGTTAAATTGTTGTGGTCATGATAGTAGCAATGGATTGTACGTCAATGATCTGTCTTCTCCCATTATTTTTTGAATCCGATTCTGAATCAGGGTTCAATTCCTTTTCTTTGATATCGACCACCGATGATTGTTTTGAGAGACATTCATTAATGCCATGCCAGGGAATTTTATGGAAATTACACCACTTTCCAGTGTCCTTAATATATCCATTACCCTTCTTTTCTTGTGGCTTGGATTGATTTTCTGAAGGCTGGTTGTTAGGGTCGCCTTTACCATACTTTGGTTTTTGTGGATTTGCAGACCCAAACTCTTGCTTTTTCTGGTGCTTAAATTTATGCTCGATTTTAACAACATATTGATAAGAAACACGTAATTATGAGATGTCTAGAAAATCCATTTTATTTTGGATGTATCTATGTATATCCCCATGATATTTCAAGACTAATTGTCTCTTGGAGTCTTTGATACCCAGCTTGGTACGGAAGGTATGGAAGGTATTGGTGAACTTTGGCACTACTTGGCCCCTCTCTTGCCGCAGTGTGATCCATATCATGTACTGGTCATCATAGTTTCCATCAGGGTACTATTTTTCCCTGACCACATCCACAAAAATATCCTAAGTGGGCTAGACCTGATATATTCCAGACTCCTCTATGGAACTTTTCTCCAAGTAAGTTTCCCACCAATGTTTGACACGGGGGAGAGCCTTAAGGAGTGTAAAGGTAATCATTTCTGTGTCAGAGAGAAAAAAAATGAAGGAAGATATATAACAATGAAATTTACAGAGATATTGCGATATACACAAAAATGTTGCAATAAACACAGAGATACAATAATACACAATTTCTATTTATGAGTGAAATGTACAAAATTATAGAAATATAAAGTGAAAGACTCGCTATAATGATGGAATCTTATATCTAAGAAGAGATGTGATGACTACTGACATTCACAAGAAGATGATTTTACAATGAGGCTCCAAAGGAATTTTTATCATAAAAAAATCCAAAACCCTAACCCTAGAAGATGAAAATCCAACAGTTTTGTGGACCTTATTTTGGGTAGTTTGGTGTATCAACTTCCCCGGGGCATAACTTTGGCATATGATCTCTATTTGGGGTGCACAATAGCTTGTTAGAAAGATATATATGAGGATATTTATTTTAGGATATCAATGAGAGACATTGGATAATATTAGGGTTATAGAACATGAAAAAACATTTTTTGGGTCCTCAAAATGGTCCCAAAAGTTTAAGAACCAAAAAATGGCTAAAAGTAGTAGTTGCCAGAAAACTATTTTGAGCTAGTTTGAATATATGGGTGGCCACGGATATCTACTTGGATCAATCCTCCCTCCTTTTGATGGGCCTTAAATCCTTTGATTCAACATTAGGAACCAAACCTGCCACCGAGGCCCAATTAGACTCTATAGCATTTGAAGTGGAATGGTTCTCCAGTTTTTGTGATCCGGAAAAATTATTGATGGGATTTACATTTTCTTGTGAAGGCTCTTCCTTCAGTTCAGACTATCTCTTTTTTGTATTTTCTCTTGGGTGGGACCAATATGAGATGTAAGCTGGTATAAAACAACTTGGAAAAAAAATAGAATTAATCTTAACTAAGGGGAAGAGGTTGAACTTGGGATAACCCGTGGCTCAAGCATGCAGAAAACAATTTTACACCACAGGCCTAATGCTTATACATTAACCATGTGATCATCCAATTACTGTCTGAGATACTAATTAGTAGAAAGAAAACACATATGCAATAAGATAATGGCAAGAAAAATAATTCATCTACCATAATCATTCATCACATAATAACACAACGATTCATCTTCATCATTAAAGAAGAAAACAACAAAACATTGCACTAGATAACTTGACAACATAATTAATTGCTCTTACTCATTACAACATCATTCATGAAACATGATAGGAAATAGTTCTTCTCCACGTCCAATCACACATGCAGTTGATGAAAATAACTTGTATTTGGTCCAGAAGGACTTTTCAATTCAAAGCAGCTTCAAAATAATTCTTAACAACCAGAAAGAAAGAGTTCTTGCAACAACCATAGACCTCTAACTAATTGGTCGATGTTCTTATTTATCACATAAAATCCAACTGAAAATAATGGCTGAGTGTAGTTTGAACAAATTTTTTTTTTCCACATGGAGTCCTCTTCTAATGATTTCTTTAACAGTCAACTCGAGATATCACTTGAAAAGGTGAATTTCCTCATACTTTGACCAACTGATAAATAGATCCTCACAGGTTTGAGCCCACGGAAACCTGTGTTGCTCCATCTGAGCCACATAGAATCCTCTGATCTCTACCGCATGCGCTCGGTACTTCACTAGACTGGTGTTTAACTGCTGTAGCACAATTTGAGCCTTCGTCGAATGTTCCATAAATCTTTGCACTTGTCCTAGTGAAGTATCGGTCACCTTGGATAGCTCTTCGACCGATAGTGAATCCTACTTGGCATGCGATCTGACTATGTCTCATAATTTGATGAAGTTGTCAGGGTCACTGAACTCGAGGAGTCCTATATACTTCATTGCTTTGTTGATTTTACCCCAATGTTTCTTGCATTTTTCCCATTGATTTTGAATTTCTTTGTGTGGTTCCTGAGACATCTTAGCCCAATACTTGACCAATCGCTTCATACGATCAAGATTGCTTTTTCTCAACACCCAGATGTTGTGTTCTTCTTAATATTGGCCTTGTTGGACTGGATCAATGTATTCAAGTCTTTATACAACTTGTTGTGCCCTTTCATGCCATCACTCCATATCCTTTCATTTTTCAAGTGCCATGAGAGTGTCCTGCTAGAGCTCGGCTATCTTTGCAGTGAATTGGTGCCATTCATGTGTGGACCTGTTGTAAGCCGCTTCAAAATCACTTCTCAGATAAACTGTGGTCTGAGTGGTGCCCATATAGTATTCAACCAAGTGGTGCAAATGTTCTACCTCCTTTAGGGTGACGATCAACTCTTTTTCATCCCATTTAGCTCTATCCAGGGTGGCATCCAAAATCGCCATCCCCGCGTCGATGAGCTTGGATGTTCTGGCATTTTTTGTGTTTATCAAATCCTCCTCTGTGGTGATGAGGATGCAGTGATCCAACGTGATTCTCCTTTTCTTCGTGGTTCTTTGGACAATGGCCCTCTTATTTCGATCATAGGAGATTGCATAGATATCAACCAACTCGTCCACCAGTTTGGGAATCTGTTGATCACCCCATGTAAGTGTGTTTCCTATATTTCTAGCAGTGTATACCTGTTCCATATCATTTTCTTTAAATTTCTTATTATAATATGAGGGCCCGGACTCTGCCTGTGACTTATCAGGGATCTAAGTATAAAGAGAAATAGAGATGTCAGGAAAAGACCTGATACTTACTTTCTCATCGACAGTCAAGTCGTTGACTTCCTTTTGTGGGGATCCTCCTTTTGGCTTGTTCAATTCTGACTTAACCTTCAGATCGTTGACTCGGGTCTCTGATGCTTCAGGGTTCGTTGTGTTGGGAACATTTTCAACTTCGTTTTCCTTTTGTGGGATTTTGTGGGTCTGGGCCTGAGGATCAGGAGAAGCATCCTTCTTAGGTCCCTTTTCTTCTTGGGTCTACACAAGGGTCCCGAGATATGTCTCTGGGATCTCATAATCGCTATATATATTTATAAGTTCACTCAAAGGATTAGGCGCACCTGTTCCTACGAATACTCATCTCGCCTCTAGTTGAATTGTTGCACCTGTTGACGGTCCGATCAGTGGCCTTGTGGAATTAGGGTTATTTATTTTTCCCCATGCATTCTGTAGAGGAGGGACATTATATAGATGTAAGGATATCTAAGGTTGGCCATTGGGTACCATCCGAAGGTCTGATTGGTGAAATTTGTATCCTCTCTTCACCAGGAATCCATCGCCTTACTGGTATCGTGTTTCTCATAGAAGCTCAAAAAAAAATCAATATTCAACCTCTCTTCCAGCTCTCTGAGCTTGTAATAATTCTGCACTTATAATGGAAGGAAAACCCTGACACACCCACTGTTTTTGCCATTAATATTTTTTTTTTTGTGTGTCAGTGTGATCAATAAGCCATTTCAGGAGTTTAATGCTGGGAACACCAGAGTCCTGCTCGCCACCATGTGTATATATGCCTTTCAGACATTCAAGAGGAATTCATCGTTGAGTCTTCTCATATCAGGATCGTTGTGCAGAGTATATTTAGGGATTTCTTCTCACTTAATCTTCTTGAAAAGTTCTTCCCAATACGGGAATACTGTCTTGGTCCCAATGTTCAAGCCTCTATGTCTCCAAAGGTCGGGGGTTGAACAAAATATTTCTTGGTGGAATTTTTGATGATAGGCACCGGTTTTGGAGCAAATTCCAATTGTCTCACCACCGCTGGGGAGGAACCTTCTCCCACCTATAGTTATTATAGCTTTGGTTCTCTTGGATATTTCTTGGTGGTGGGATTATTCAGAGGCATCGTTCCTGCAACCGAAAACAATCTTTAGGCAGGTGTACAGAGTGACATTGGATAAAACGTATGAAATTAAGAATAAAACATACATAGACTGGTATATACCTATAACACTTGCTAAAATGTTGTTTTTATACTCACTAGACCTTGGAATTTATCCCCGGATGGCTCGTCTCACTCCTATGGATGATCCAAATTCTTTCGTGCATAGAATAACCCTATTTTCAATGACTTAGAGAATATAAGGGGAGAAATCCTACCAGTCATATCAACCAGTTAATACGAGTAATGGGTGAAATTCAAAATAATCTACCGCCGAATATCTACAAATAAATTCTACATGGGTTGATGATGGAGGCGCAGGGGGCAAAAATGCACTATATCGACAGGTTCAAACGATACTTTGATTCGTGCATGAATTAGAAATTAGTGTGTGATTATGGAATTAACTAACCTTTAAATGCATCATATCTAGCATATCTTAGAGATAAAATTTCCCATCATGTCATCTTCTTAGTGGGAAGATCGAGAATCAACGATATTCTTATGCATCTTTCCGTCAGTATCCTTTGGAGAAAAATTCTGATGGCGATTGTATTCATCGTATGGTATTGACGCGACAATGCTGACTCGTGATACAGGGAACTAATGACCGAGAATTTAAATTATGGGTAACGGTCAGACTCGGGGCTTTGTTTAAGTTGAATGCACTAAACTTAGCTTGACACTGCGACTACTGATGCCGAGAGAGTGTCTGACAACCTTGGGAATAAAAATAACGCACAGTTTCTTCGTGGGTTATCGTCCTTCTAATATCTTGATACCAAAAATGTTTCGGAAGTCAGAGATCAATGATTATTATTTAGTTTTCATTCAATTCTTATTCTTTAAACCTTTCAACGATGCCGAGATAACCGGTCATTGACGATATCCTTGGTGAAGCTCTTTCGCGAAAGGAAACCTCCATTCGCCGACGTCGACGAAGATTGGGGCTCGACAACTTTGGTTCTCTCTAGCATTTTCTTTCATGCTTAATCCTTTCCGATGTCGAATTCCTTAAGCATGCCTAGGAAAAACTTGACTGTCACTTCTCTAATTTAGATACTAGTCTTTTAAGTTAATGATTTTCATATATCCAAACAAGCTTTTAAAGACTTAATGAGAATAAAAAATTATAAGAAAAGGACACATTTTTCATATCAAACACTACCAAAAGATCAAGTGGTACCCAAAAAGTTAAATTTTATGTATACTTTTTAGGGTGTGTTGAGTTCTCAACAAATGGCGATTCACTGGGCAAAAGAAGAATCTTTGTTCTTCCTTCATGCTTGGCTGGTACAAAAGATGGTGGAGAAACTTTCCTGGTTTTAAATCAGAGCCTCTGTTACCTTTGCAATTTGAAATCCTTCGGTTGATTCTTCTAGGTCTGCCCGTGGGATTTTGACCTTTATTCCTCCTTCATTTCCTGTAACCCTGACTTATGCCCCCCTTTTACAAAAATATAGCAAATAATTCACTGGCATAAATATCTTAGTTACCTTTGATCATTCTCTTTGGTGTTTCTCCATTGCCAACAAGCGTCCATAGCCTCAGTGGAGTCACACCAACATCAAATACCTTGCTCCGCTGCCAGCGGGCATCCATAGTCCCAATGGAGATATCTGCATACCCTCTCCTACTAGTCACTCTTTTGATAATGTCCATTCTATTTTGACATGATACTCTGAGTGAGTGAGAGAGGATGACATATATTTATTTCACAAAGTGAGATGGTTAGGTGGACCCTTCGCTAGATTTGTGTCTGGGTTCATGTAGTCCTTTCTGGATTTCTTTATTTCCCTTAAGGTCTTACCAAACCAGTAAGTAGACACTACTAACATTTCTTCAAAGTTGTTCATTTGCGTGGGTTGGATGGAGGGATCCTCAAAGCAAATGAAAGTTCCTTGATGCTTCTTGTGTTGTATGTGAGAGATGAGTTTGAAACAGAGTTCACTATGTCACATGACTCAAGGTCCACCATTGTATTTCCAAACACAAATTTCAAAAGCACAGAAATCTAGAAAGCAAAGGAAAACAAAAAATGTATTTCAAAATCATTGAAAACACTAAAACGAGATACTCTTTTTTTCTTTTTCTTTTTTTAATTATTGGAAATATTGTTTGAGGGCTTGGCCATTTAATGGGAGGGCATCAGGTGCCCCCCTCATATTTTGTAACCGATAAGTGCCCACCCCAATGTTCTCAACCACCTGGAAAGGTCCAAGCCATAGATTTTGAAACTTAGAATGTTTCCCTTTTCTCTCATTTTCTCTGTCCCACTTTAGGACTAAGTCTCCTACTTAAAAATTCTTTTCTTTAGCTTTATGCTTATCAAACCATCTTTTCACTATCTATTGGTGATATAGAAAATTGAATTAGACTTTCTTCTCTCTTCTTCTAGCATGAATAGAGTATCAATTCTTTGTTGTATGATCGATGAGGGTTCCCTGTTGGAATATTGGGCTAGTTGAAGAGATGGAAGATAAAGCACATTTGGGAGAATGGCTTCCTGTCCGTAAACCAGGAAGTATGGGAAATTTCCTATAACTTCCTTGGGTGTGACCCTATCGGCCCATAGAGTGTTATGGATTAGATTATGCCAATTCCTTTGGTTATATGCAACCGTCTTTTTTAATATTCTCACTAGGTTCTTATTGGTTGATTCTACCACCCCATTTCTCTGTGGATAATAATTTATAGAGTACCTAATTATGATTCCTTTGTCTAGAGAAAACTCTATCAATAGAGTGGAATAAATAAATATGTTATCAAAAAATAGAAAAGAAGGGACACCAAACCTTGTGATCAACTATTTTTCTATGAATTGGATCACCACCTTCTTGTTTACATGAGTCAGAGGGACGCCCTCTGCCCACTTTGTGAAATAATTGGTGGCAGTAAGTATATACTTGTGTTGTTTCAAGGAATTAGGTGTAATTTCTCCTATGATATCCAACCCCCATTACTCAAAAGGCCTAGAGACAGTCACTGGTTGGAGAGGGATTGCTACTGTCTTCTCTCTCCTAGCGCTTATCTGACACGTTTTAGAATTCCTAGCATAGGTGTGAGCATCTTTGAATAAGGTGGGCCAATAAAAGCTATCTCTCAGTATCTTATGAGTGGTGGTTTTTCCTGTGAAATGTCCACTGACAGGGCTACCATGGAGCTCCTTTAGAATTTTTTTTGCATATTCATGTTCAATACATCTTAAGAATACTCCATTATAGTTAATCTGAAAGAGTACCAAATTTATGAGGCGATATTGTGCAGATTTTAACCTGGGAGCTCTCCTTTATCTTGGGTTGATATTTTTTGGACAAGTTCCGTCGTGTAGGATATAAGTTAAATTATCATACCAAGACTCTATCCCTGGGGAAATGTATGAAGCTTCACCACACCATAATTCCATTTCATTCTCCCATCCAGAATCTTCATTTACTTGGTCCTAGGCTTCAACTATGAGTTTGCAAAACCCTTTCCCTTGAACTAGTTTGGTAGGTTTTATATATAGGTCAAATTCATGGACCACTTCCATCTAGTTCCCTCTTATTTCCCCCATTTATTTCTTTGTAAACAAGGATTAGACCGAAGGGTGAGGCATAATCACTTTGGTGTGGTTCTTGAGGATGTAAGACCTGAAGTGTTTTACTACCTTGTATACCGTATAGGCATGTTTTTCAACAATAGGATAGTTAAGCTCGACTCCCTGAAGATTAGTGCTCATGAATGACACCAAAGCCTCATTGTTGTCATCATCCTTCTGAGTAAATATTGCAGCTAACAACTGGTCGAATGAAAAAGTATAGAGGAAGAAATCCATATTGAAATCGAGACTTCACAGTGGCCCGAGATATAGCAGTTTTAATATTGTTGAAAGCATCCTTTTGTTCATCATCCCACTTGAATTCAACATATTTGTGAATCATCTTTTGTAATGATTTGATAGTTTCCCTAAAATCGAGAGTAAAATTCCTCACAAAATTGATTTGCCCGAAAAAGGACTGCATAGATTTCTTGTTGTGAGGCAACGGTAGCTGAGCTATGGACTTAATCCTTTCTAGGTCTATGAAAATGCCTACTTGGGATATAATATGACCTAATAGCTTACCTTCCTTGACACCAAAAATATTTTTCTTTGGATTTAAGGATATACTGTATCTCCTACACCTTTCAAAAATTTGGGTTAAGTGTTGGATGTTCTCTTCTTTGTTCTTTGAATAGACAATCACGTCATCTAGATACACTACCACAGACTTGTTGATTAGCCCTTGAAATGATACATCCATGGCCCTTTGGAAGATCACTCCCACGTTGATTAACCCAAAAGGCATGCATTTATAAGTGAAGTTTCCCCAGTTGGTTCAGAAGGTAGTTTTTAAATGATCCTCCTTCGAAACCATGACTTGGTTGTAACCCGAGAAACCATCCAGTAGAGAGAAAATCTCCGAGATAGACATGGTATGTAGGAGTTGCTCCATTGGTGGAACCAGGTAATTTTCCTTTTCTGAAGCTCTATTGAGGTTTCTAAAATCTATGCATAAGTGAATTTCTCCATACTTTTTCCTCACAGGAACTAGATTTTCTACCCATGCAGAATGCCTGACTTGGAAAATGATCTTGGCATCTAAAAGTTTCTTTAATTCCTGATACATGAGATGTTCCAGGGATGGGTGATACTTTTAGAGATTCTGTTGGAAAGGTTTCACCTTAGGTTTTAACGGTATAGTGTGTTGAATGATCCAGGTGTCGTAGGTTTTCAGGTCTCAGTAGGACTATGCGAAGACATCTTGATATTGTCTGAACATTTTGAGATAAGCCTTTCTTTCATCCTTATATATGGTCTTTTTGAGATTCACATTCTTTGGATTTTCCAAGGTTTTGAGATTTATAGTTTCATGCAGGGGACAGGAGCTACCGGTCTTTGCATTCCTAGCCCCCCTAAAATGTTCTTTCATTTCAAATAGATTTTCTAGATTAGCTATCGCCTTTAGGATGGTGTGATATTTTGATCTGTCAATAGGCTAGCTTATTTGAGGATCAATTCCTATCAATTGCTTCTGAAATACCTCATTGTCAATGGATAAATATTTGAAATTGTCTTGGTTAGTTAGGAAGCTTATGATATGTTCATATCCTTCAAAGACTTTCCAATCAGAGATATTGTTAGGCACCGATGGTTTGTAGAGTAGTTCCACAGTGAATCAGGACACTTCATAGTCTTCCAAAGGTGAAAACATTAAAGTAGTTGTGGCCAAGGAATCAACAAGGATTTTCTTTACTTTGGGCATCATGGTAATATTGAAATCTTCAAAATGCTCCATTAACCTATGCACTTCCTGCTAATAACTATTCAAGTGCGGGGAATTGTAATGTATAGTATTCCTTACTTGTCTAACGATAATCTCTGAGTCCCCAAAAAATTTAAATTCCTTGATGTTCAAGTCTATGGCTTTCTTCAACCCTTATACTAGAGCTTCATACTCAACAGTGTTATTGGTGCATTCAAATTCTAGTCTACAGGACATGAAATTATGTTTACCTTTTGGATCAATGAGGATGAACCCTGCCCCTTATCCCTCCTACAATTTAGATCCATCAAAGCATATGGTCCAAATTTGTTAATGAAAATTTCCTTTTTCTTCTTCCTTATTACTTTCTATCTCTCCTATCTCTTGTTCTGTAATTTCTAACACAGGGTCTTGGTAGAAGAGAGTGTCTTCTGTCGGTATCGACGATTTCTCTTGAAAGACCATTTCAGATTTTTGAGTGAGGGGGAAATTAGATAAGAGAGGAGAAAATTTTCCAAAGTGGGAATCACAGGAATAATTTCCCATCACGGGGAAATGTGTGGATGAGGGTTCATTCAGGGTTTCTAGTTCAGTGATCATATGTTTAAGATATCTCTCCCTATCGATGCTCCTCAGCAGACCG
>CBVK0100981328.1:0-11682 GCA_900067695.1 Picea abies
TATATATATATATATATATATATATATATATATATATATATATTATCATCACATAAACCATCACATTCCTAACAATTTATAATCAAGAAGAACAATGATAAGGAATGCAAGTAGGGGTACATATCTGAAAACCTTATGTTGGGACATAAATGGAACAACCACGTTCCACCCAATCGTAGAACAGAACAACCAAGTTTACTTTCCCTTTTCACCCCCTAGCCTCACTACTACATATGGGCGGATTATTCCATGAAATTTTTCCATATTTCCATTATATTCATGCTTTTTTTTTTTTTTAAATAGGGTGGGATTTTCATCGATATTGCCACGAAAGTTCATCAATATTGCCATGAATAGGTTTTTTAACTTGGGCAAGATTTTCATCGCTATTTCCAGGAAACTTCGTTGTTATTGCCAAAAAAAAAATTCCTATCTCAAAAAGCATCTGCTAATGGCTAGTTGACTAGTTGATCTATATATACCTGACTTTAAGAGACTTTGCGACACAATTGCTATAGTTGCGACATTGTTTGTGGCTTTTTTTTTGAGTTGTTTATTTTTTCCGTCACCCATCGACTGAACAAATCCAATTCTTGATCTACATAGCTCGGATTTTGAACATGCAAGGTTAGTATGTTTTTTTTATCGATGTACTCATTTAACTTGTAAATTTTTGTTCAAATGTCAAAATTTCATGTAGCTTGTTTTTTCCTTGATAATATATTATATGTGTAGTACCATATTTCATGTCATTGGTTTTTGGATCTAGTTAGTATATTCTATGGAAATTCATGTGAAATGTCAAGAAAAATATTTTCCGAAGAAGTATTTTAAGAAGAGTGAAAATCACTCCATCAATAAGTCAATTCAAACATTAAAAACGGATGTCATTATCAATCTAGATTAATTTGAGACTACAATTCCTTATGTAAATTTAATCATTATTACAAAACCACCAACTCGTAACAACTTTATCGGTTGGACTAATGTTTGAAATAGAAATTCATGGAAACAAAATCCTATTAAGTCTAATTCTATCCCTTAGAGACCTTGTTATCTCTCTAACTTTTGTGTTTCTATGATGTTGTGCCTATATTTATTAATGTCATATTTTTCGTCTAGTATTAGGTTAGGTTAGCCATATAACATTGTATTCTTATATGTGATATTGTTTCTCTCAATTTTTTATAATCACACACAATTCTAGATGTAGTGATTAACTCTAGTTTGTAGTTGATGCAACTTGTTTATACACTATTAATAAGGAGTAGCTAAAATATAACAAGTTCATGACGAAATCTACGATAACATGATGAAATCTACTAGTCAAACAATGAAAAATGAGAACATGCCAAAGTGTCTTAGAAAATGAAACTGTGACCATTATAAGTAGCATAAAATTGTGACCATTGTATGTAGATGTAAATCAACATGTCATAATTTAAACCAACCCAACCCAATTGTGGATGAAAAGTGGTTGGCATTATTGTTTTAGTGGTGAATTTCAAAGATTGGCATTTTGTCTACAAAACAACTTAGAGGCTAGTGTATGGTGTCGAGTGATTCAAGTTTGAGAAATTTTGACCACTTTCGTTATATGGTGTGTAATTATTTTCCATGGTGATTCAGTACACACTACTCTAAAGTAAAAATTGAAGCATATCGATCTTAATAGTTAATCGATAATAATAATAAAATCATGTAAAAATGTATTAGAAGAAATAATTGTGAGGATTGTAGATCACTATAAATAAACATATCATAATCGAAAGGAGTAGCTAAAATATCATGAAGGAGTAGCTAAAATATAAAAAATTGACAACTTACTGTTTGGTATGGTGTAGGTAAGACAATTACTTGTCAAGACAAGGATTTGTCATGATGAACAAAAATGACATGAAGCTTGCTCGGTTAAGAGTGGCATTAGAGGCGAGGGGCGATGGAATATGTTATTTCCCTTGCTATGATTGTAGGGGATTGCAAAGAAAAATACTTTTAATAACAACAGTTGAAAGACATTGTAGGGAGAAGGGGCACACCGAAGGGGGTTATGAATATCGTCCCTTGGTAAGAGGATTCAATATCTAATGTATTCTCTGTAACAATCATCATGTCATGAATTTTAGTAATATTTCTTATCGGGATTTTTATATTTCTATACACACTAACTTTTCTACATTGTTTTTAAATATATAGACGATGCCCCCAAAATGTCGACCTCCAGAGAGTTATTTGCCAAGTACTAGCAGAAATACTCCTTTACAGGGTGATGAACTTTGAGATCAGAATATTGAAGTTGTTGATCAAGTTATTAATGATGATATGGATGGAGATAACGTTAGTGATTCAAATCAGGAAGATGAGATACATAGATTGATCTAAGACACATTTTCTCCAATGGATGAGGACAACTAGGATGATAGTCATGATGTTGATCCTCTACTCAAGAAGTCACGTCAACATCTTTATGAAGGATAAAAAAAAAAAAAAATTATATGTTATATTGTTTTTGGTGAAATTGAAGGTTTTGAATGGTTTATTAAACACATGCCTCACACAGATACTAAGGTATTTAATTTGTTAATTATTTATGCTTGCATGTTCACAAATACTTAAAAGGTTCAATTTTTTCCTATATTGTTATTGTTTTCTAATTTGTAAATTAGTATATTGGATGCAATATTGATGATTAATATTGTTTACATTGACTTATTGTTTTGAATTTTTAGATTGTTTGGTGAATTTCTATTACCGACGTCAAATATTTTTCCAAGCACATATCGAGAAATATCTATGATTATGAAAGAAATTGGAATGGACTATCAGGTTATTGATGCATGTCCTAATGATCATATCATATACTATGGACAATATTCATTAGAAAATGAATGCCCACAATGTCAAATAAGTAGATATTGAACCGATAAAGTGTCAAAGAAGGTGCCTTGCAAACTTCTTCGTTATATTCCGATAATTCCACATTTCCAACGTTTGTTCAGGTGCCAAAGTATAGCACAGTTTATGGATTTCCATGCAAAGAACATAAGCCAAGACGATGTTCTTCGAATGCCTACAGATGGTTCTACATTGAAGTACATTGAATAAAAGTGGTCAATTTTTAAAGAAGAACCTCGTAATGTTAGACTTATGTTGGCAGCTAATGGTGTCAATCCATTTGGAGAGATCTGTTCTACATACTCAGTGTGGCCTTTTTTTGTTATAAACAATAACCTTCCTCCTTGGATGTCGATCAAAAGAGAGCACACAATGTTGGCAATGATTGTTCCAGGTATTTAATTATCTTTTATTTTCTTTAAAGTATGAAAAAATATTTCATTTCTTTGTTTCATGCATGGTAATTATTTCTTTTATATATAACGACATCTAGATAAGTATAATTAATCATGCAGTATGTTGAACCAATTAGGTAGGTACCATGTTAAAGATATGAACGTATATGTTGAGCCTCTTATCGATGAGTTCTTGAAGTTATGGATTGGCATCACTATGTATGACATCTCTAGACCAATAGGGAAAAAATGATTTCAATTCCATGGAATACTATCATGGAAAATTCATGATGCTCCTAGGTTAACACATTTTTGTGGTATATTGTTACTTTATTTTGTGATTTAATATTATATATATTTATTGAAAATATCATGCATTATTTTAAATTGTAACTCTAATTTGACGTTACATTAATTCATATATCTTGTAGGTATTCAAACAAAGGGTAAATTTGCATGCCCAGTTTGTGGTCCGAGGATAAAATATTGTCATTCAAGGAGTTTAAGAAAGGAAGTGTTTGATGAGTATAGGCACTTTCTTCCTAAGAACCATAGTTATCGAACTACAGACAAAGCAAAATTCAATGGTAAAGAAGAAAATGGAAAAAAACCACGAAGAATGACACCTCGCCTGTGGAAGTTGGAATATATTATAAATCATCAAGGTACACAAATTATTTATGTATGACATATTATATAAATATTTGGTTAATTTCATTAGTATTAATTTCATTTTGTCCCATTAATTAGTGTTAATTTAAATTTGTTGATGTTTCATGAATGTCGTTAAGGCACGAATGGGCTTCCATGAGGAATGAAAAGTTACTCGATGTAATCTATTAGATTGTCATACTACGAACACCTACAAATAGTTCATCAGTTTGATACAATGCATATCGGGAAGAACATAACAGAATTGTTATGGTGAATATTAGATGGAAGGACTACTAAAGAGAGAATTGGAAAGATTTGTTGTGACATCCATGAAGCTAATCACACATTGCAAAGTGTTATTATTAATTATAATGGCAATGGTCGTGAACAAAATACTAGTCTTCCTTGGTTATTGATGGAACAACAGAGCAATATTGTAAAAGAGGTCATTCGAAAAATTAGGTTTCCGACGGGGTTTTCGTCAAACATACAAAATATCTTAACGAAAAAAAGGTGATTTTGGTGGGGTTAAAACACATGACTGGCATACATTCATTAAGGTAATTAGTAGGTTATAATATATGTCCTTGTTGGTATGCATTTTTTGGAAACAAATAATAATTATTTGTGTTTTTTTACAATATGTTCTACCTTTATCTCTCCCAGACGACTTTAACAACAACATAAAACAAATTATTTATGTACTTGGAAAATACATGAGGTAAGATATGCTTTATAAGGAAAATGTACTTCTTATGTGATTTGTAGTAGAACTTATTGACATATTATGTTTTATCTGCAAATTTATGTAATATTATTTTATTGCATCGACATTTGTAGGTGGCTATCATCAAACGAAATCCATAAAGAAGATATAAGGTATTGGAAGAGAGAAATTCCCCAACTAATGTGTCAAATGCAACAATATCTACCTCCAACATTTTTCAGTGCACAAGAACACTACCTCATACACCAAGTTGAGGAGATTGAAATATGTGGACCAATACACACAAGATCGATGTGGATGGTGGAGAGGTAGTTGAAGTCACTAAAGGCTTTTGTTAGACAAAGAGCATGCCCAGAGGGTTCTATGGTTGAGGGATATATGGTATATCAATGCATGGTGTATATTATTCAATATCTACCTAAATTAGCAGAAAATATGAATGTGCCTCGCATTTGGCATCTCGACTCCATCAACAAATTTGAAGGGGAGGTCCTATTGGGGAAAGGTAACATGAGGACTGTGAAAGGTAATTATTAGATGTTGAAGTAGATTTAATATATTACATATTTATTTTTCCAATTTTATTTTATCATACTGATTTTTTACATTTTTTGTTCCTGCATATTGAACTATATTAAATTATTCCTTTATTAACAATAGTTAATTAATGATATTAAATTGTTATTTTATCATATAGTTGCTCGAGAATGTGATGCTTTACATTTATACATTGCAAACAACCTTGATTGGATGGAGCATTGGATAGAATATACTGAAGAATACTTAGGTAGGTTATCATGGGAAGGGGTGAGTAAGATGATTAAAACAGTGCATCATCATTGAGATCAATTTCCTGATCTTACATCAAGGGAAGTTGATTTAGCCTTTGGTTTAAAAGCTAAACAGGCAAGCAAAATTTTTTACCCACATTTTCCTAGTTATTTCCCAGTTTTTCAATGTATTTGGTTTGTTTAATTTTTGAAATATATATTTACTAATTGATATATGAGGTTTATTAATTGGCAATGTATTTTTTACTTGTTTTCCATGTTGCAGTTGAAATATCACAAGGCTATGTGGTGTAATGGTCATAAATTTCGTATCAAAATGTTGAATGATAAGATGAAAACCTCGGATTGTGGGATAACTGTAGTGTTTAAGGTCACCAACATTTCCTCTAGAAGTGACAGAAATCCAGAAGAAACTAAGAATAGGTACTATGGGCATTTGGAGGATATAATTGAGTGTGATTTTAATTCCTTTAAAATAGTTTTGTTTGAGGTGAAATGGTACATGATATGGATGCATGAACGTGATCCTGAAAGAACTGTTATTGAGCATGATAATGGATTTACCATGGTTAATACAAGGGAATTTGAACCGGGTACAAAGCCTTATGTTCTTCCAAGTCAATGTGAGCAAGTATTTTACTGAGAGGTACCTGGTAAAGAAGGTTGGTCATACGTTGTTAGATATGATCCAAGAGAAAGACCAGTAAAGTATAATCATGTAGTTGAGGATGAAGATAATAACGAGGAAGAAGATCATGATTATGTAGATCAGGAGTAGGTGGCTCATGTATTTGATGTGTCAGACGAAGAAGTTGAAGAAGTTGATCATCCAAATGTAGGAGATGAGGATCTCATTGACGATATCGATAACTATATTAGTGAAAATGACGTTGATGATGATGTTGATATGAATGAGCCTTTCACCAATATCAATTATGAACTAGATCTTAATACAGATGTTAAGCTAGATGAAGAAGAAGATGATTGATATTTAATTGTTGAAAAGAAGAGGTATGTGTTTATATCTTTTATATGATCTTTATATGTTTTTATTTTGTATAATATAGTATATGATACATGTTATTTATAATTTAAAATTAGGTACTATGGGGAAATTGAGAGTGATGTAAGGGGGGGGGGTGGGCATAATTAGAGCTTCCACCTTCACGTGGTTGCCCCTGTTTAGTAGAGAATGAACTATTCTCGAAACCAAGAGGAGCTCTGCGCAAATGCGCCTAATCATACCAACGATGTAGGTATGTTATCCCAATGAATGGATGCTATGTTGTTGACATGGAATGGGACAACACATGTACCTTCTTAAGTTCCTTCCTACACTTGATGTGGGCCTAGTCATTCCTAGCCTTGAATTGAAAGTTACCCCTAGTCTTAGTCATCACCCTTCATGACACTTGTCACCATACAATCATTAGATCACAAGGTTGGAGGCATATGGGCATTGAGATCATGAGGCTTTATAACCCTACAGTAACAAGAGACATTAATTGAACTTTGACTAGATTAAAAGGTGTGTGCAATCGAAAATACTAACAACCCAAAACTAAAAGGGATCAATACACAGACTGTCAATGAGAGGTGATCTGGCCATGGTGTGTAGGAAGAGACCTAGCACCTTCAAAATTATCATTCTCCAAATATTTTATACAAATTTTACAAGGAAATTGTACTAGGACTAGACATAAGCAACAGTGACCTGTGAATGGGGCCAACGTTGAAAGTTTTTCAAATTGTTTCTGTATGCATTGAAATTTGACATGGATAGACTATTCACATGCCTTAACGATATGGGAGGGTTTCTGGACTCAAATTTGACTCACACACCCACTTTCTTCCATCATCAATTCATCATGTAAACCATACCCTAATTTAGTGGAGTCATCGATTTGTCGGGTTTTAGTGTTCCTAGTGAATGGATGTGTTGTTGTTGACATGAAATGGGACAACACATGTACCTTCTTAATTTTCTTCCTTCACTTGATGTGGCCCTGGTAATTCCTAGCCTTGAATTGAAAGTTACCCCTAGTCTTAGTCATCACCCTTCATGACACTTGTCACCAAACAATCATTAGATCACAAGGTTGGAGGCATATGGGCATTGGGATCATGAGGCTTTACAACCCTACAGTAACAAGAGACATTAATTGAACTTTGACTATATTGAAAGGTGCATGCAATTGAAAATACTAACAACACAAAACTAAAAGGCATCAATACACAGACTGTTAATGAGAGGTGATCTGGATGTGGTGTGTAGGAAGAGGCCTAGCACCTTCAAAATTATCATTCTCCAAATATTTTATACAAATTTTACAAGGAAATTTTACTAGGACTAGACACGGGCAACAGTGACCTGTGAATGGGGCCAACGTTGAAATTTTTTCAATATGTTTCTGTATGCATTGAAATTTGACATGGATAGAATATTTGCATGCCTTAACAATATGGGAGGGCTTATGGACTCAAATTTGACTCACACGCCCACTTTCTTCCATCATCAATTCATCATGTAAACCATAAACCTTAATTTAGTGGAGTCATCGATTTGTCGGGTTTTAGTGTTCCCAATGAATGGATGTGTTGCTGTTGACAAGGAATGGGACAACACATGTACCATCTTAATTTTATTCCTTCACTTAATGTGGGCCTGGTCATTCCTAGCCTTGAATTGAAAGTTACCCCTTGTCTTAGTCATCACTCTTCAATGTGAAGTGTTGGAATAATGAGACTAAGTTTTAAATAAAGATTAACAAAATTAATAAAACAATGATGCATTACAATCAAGAGAGGTTGAGAAGAGAGAAAAAAATATATCTAATTAACTACCACACAATCAAGCGAATAGAAATTACCCTATGGTAGTGACATGCAAAAGTAAAAGAGGGGGAAAAGAGAAATTATACATGCACTTACCATCTTAAAGGTTCCATGTTGTTGAAGATAAAATAGTGTTGATGATCATTTGCAATGTTGTTTTTGGGAAATAATCATTAGAATCATATTCATCATTAGTAGAAGGATGAATAGGATGATTTCATTGATAAAAATAATATTGACATTCTAAGTGATGTGCATAATGTGCATTCAATTTTTTTACATAACAATTACAATAAGATAAGCATATAATGGAAACTAATGTTAAAATATATGGAAGAATTTTTTTACATGGAAACATTATTTGTGAATTTATTTATTTTTTTACCAAAACATTTTATTTTTTTCATTGCTACCATCATCACCCTTTCCATCAACATCTTCCCCATTATAATTAGATTCATTGTTTCCTTCAATTTTATATTTATCATTACGTCAAATGCCATTAATGAATCCTTAATGGATCCAATGGTGACCAACATAATGATGAGGATAAGAATGACACTCTCTAGTTGATGTGCATCATGTGTACCATAAGTTTGTTTTACAAAATACTTGGTAATGAGGATGAAGAGGTATATTGTGTATAGGGTTACAAAGTTTAGGTGTTATAATGGTTATTGTGTTTTTAAAACGTAGAGTAGTAGGGGGTGATTGTGTTGATGGTCATGGGGTTAAGGGTCACATGATATTAAAGTATTAGCATACTTGAGGTCATAGTGTCAAAGGAAAAAGTTAGCATGTTTGTGGTCATAGTGAGTTAGGGGTTGATTATGTTAGTAGATCACTAGGTGACAACATTACTTACTTAATAGATTAAGAGTTGTTGGGTTAGTCATTTATGAGGTCCAAGGATTTGTGGGTTAACCATGGTAAATATGGTCAATGCTTGTTAAATATCACTAATGGGTTACTAAAGTCAATGGATAAGGAGGTTAGTAGCTTAAAGGATTAAGAGTTAGTGATTCAATGTAGTTGATATATTCAAGCATGGAAAATATGGTCAACAACAATAAAACACGATGAAACATTATCAATATGACAAAATATGGTCAATGTAGTCAAACATGGTCAATGTGGTCAATATTGTCAAGAGGGTGGGTTAGAATGTTTGGGGTCATAGTGCATTAAGGGGTGTTTGTGTCTAGGGTCATAAAGGTTAGTGGGTACTATGTGTTTAGGGTTAGAGTGGTCAAAAGTTGATTGTATGAAAGAGCACAAGGGATTGAACGTATAATGTGTTCAAAGTCATAATACTTAAGAGCCCCATTGTGTTAAGAGGTTAATGTGTTCAAAGTTCATAGTGTATTATGAGATGCCAAGCTCAATGGGTTATCTCAAGTGATTGAGTATTGTGAATTGAAAATAATAGATCTCGAAATCAATTCCTTAAGCCGATTATATGTTATATGTTAATATTTTATGTCCTTGTGAAACGATTTACCCTGGTTACAACCCACAAATGATGGTGAAGTCTTCGAGTATTTACCATGCATAGTGACATGGAAAAAAGTATTAGGAAATGATTGTGTAAAGGTAATATTGGTCAGAGAGTATAGTGTGTCCAAGGTCATATTAGTAAATATCAAGGTGTGTTAATGGGTGAATTTGTTAAGAGTCACATTTTTTTTGGGATAACAGTGACTAGGGGTTATAGTGTGTTAGAGGGTTAGTTTGTAAGCAATTATAGTGTGACACGGGTCATAATAGTTGTGAGTCATAGTGTGTTTGGAGGTGATTGCATTCCAAGTTAAAGGGAATAGTATATCAAGGGTCACATTGGTTAGGGATTGAGGTGTGTAAGAGGTTAATGTGTCAAGTTGATTATGTCAAGTTCGTCGTGGGTTAGGAGGTGATTTTTTCAAGGGTCACAAGGGATATAGAGTGTAATGTGTTCTAGGTCACAGTGGCTACATATTATTATGTATTAGGGAGTTAGTGTGTTCAATGAAATAGTGCTCATGAGTTCAATGTAATGGTGTTATTCTAATTATAATTACAAAGTTAAATATCTATGATGCTTCTAGACACCTTGGAATAATAAATTAAAATATTTTTTTATAATATTATGTAAACTTGAAACATTCAAAAATAATTAAGTCTACCCAAAATTTCAAAAATAATTTTAATACCAAAACATGTAAATTCAAAATACCACGATCATGTCATAAGGGATTCAAACCATTATTGTGAGATCCAAAGCATAGGAAGGAGCCCACCCATTGCACATAACCAAGGAGATTAATGTGCACGCGACCAAGGGGAGATAGTCAGTCTGTGAGGGAGGAGAAGATACAAAGCATATGCAAGATCCCATTGCACGCGACCAAGGAGATCACTGTGCACGCGAACAAGGGGATAGGGTCTGTGAGGGGGGAGATACACTACCAGGGAGGAGATACACTGCAAGGGAGAGAGATACTCTATGAGGAGATAGTTTGCGAGGAGAAAGTCATAGTAGATACACTGTGAGGGCACACGGAGGGCACTAAGTCGAGGGCACATGGAGGGAACACGGAGGGCACACGTGAGGGCACCAATAATGGTGAGTACCTCTATTCAAAACAAATCCACTAGTAGCCACTTCATATAGATCAGTTCAAGACTAGAATAGAAAATTAGTAACATATAACTAAATCCCTAAAAACTAGGGTTTAGTGATGGATTTTCATTAAAGAGATTTTACAATATTAAATGAACCATTCCTTCAGCATGAAATAGCTAGGATTCGACCCAAAAAAAGACTAGGAGTTGTGAATAATGAATTGGCATTGTTTGATGATGATATGGGAAAGATCTTGCAATTCTGCCAATGTATGCAGTTTCGACAGCTAGTGCGCACAAAACATAACCGTTTTAGTTGCCGAAAGTCTGGATATTTGGCAGCTAATAGTGCATTTTCAGATTAATGTAGGATGTCAAAAATCCTGGCACAAGATTTTTAATAGGTAACTGTTGTTTTTCCTCGGCCTTCCAAGCTCCTCGTAACTGATCTATTGCTAGAGATAAAACGACCACTAAATCAGGCACAAATATCTGTTGAGTGCACGAAGCCAGGGAATCTGCCATCTATACATTTTCCAACTTTATGCTTTGATGTATGGGTGACAACACATCTCCAACCCGAGTTATCAATTGACAGAACACTGTGTTGAGGAGAAAGGAATGTTGAGACAAGGAGAAGTGGTGTGTAGCATATGACACGACCTAGGGTTTGAAAATCAATAAAATAAATGTTAAGCCCTAATATTAGATCATTACCCCTTAATTGGGGCATATTACATTAGTAATGTTATTTTATTTATGTTAGCTTTATTCCATTAGTTGT
>CBVK0100981330.1:0-20016 GCA_900067695.1 Picea abies
TCTTCCGATCTCACATGTAGTCATAAGAAATAATGTTAGAAAGGTAAGTTTGCAAGGAAATTAGCCTTGTGTATAAATCATTAAACAAATAAGAAGACAATGGCCTTGCCCAATTGGATTCCCACAAGCTTTGTACTTAGAATGATATTTCTAAATATTCCCAATAAATGGAATTACCCTTAATTTTAAAGATTCCCACAAGATTGCTCTAATATATATATATATTTATTTAGCCCATATATATATATATTTAAATAAATATTTTTCGTCGCAATTTCGACGCACAATAGAAACCCTGTGACGAATTTGCTATATAAACCAATAAAATTTGTTGTCACAATTTCGACGACAGTAAAAATCCTGCGACAAATTTGCTATATAAATCAAGAAAATTTGTCGTCACAATTTTGACAATAGTAAAAATCCTGCAACAAATTTTCTATATAAAAAACAAAAAGTTGTCGTCGCAATTTCGACGACAGTAAAAATCCGATGACAAATTTGCTATATAAACCAAGAAAAGTTGTCGTCACAATTTCGATGACAACAAAAATCTTGCGACAAATTAGAACATATAAACCAAGAAAAGTTGTTGTCGCAATTTCGACGACAATAAAAAATCGTGCGAAAAATTTGCTATATAAACCAAGAAAAGTTGTCATCACAATTTCAATGACAATAAAAAGTCCTGCGACAAATTTGCTATATAAACCAGGAAAAGTGGTCATCTCAATTTCGACGACAATAAAAATCATGCCACGAATTTTCTATATAGACCACGAAAATTGTCGTCGTAATTGCGACGCACAATAGAAATTCTCCGATGAATTTTCTATATAAACCACAAAATTTTTATAGTGAAATCATTGCTATATACCATGTTGTCATTGAAATAGCGACGAACATTTGGTTTCACTCAGTTTGCATATATTGTCGTATTGGTGACGATATTTTTTTTTTTGTCGCAATTGTGAGAAGTTCACTACGGTCGTCACTCTTGTGATGTTAATTCAAGTTCGTCAAAATTTCCACGTCACTTGAAACGACGTTTGAGAGACTCAAGATTCGTCGCAATATCCATGACATAACTTCGCAAGAGTGTCAAAATAGCCGTCGTAAAATGACCCAAATTTGCTAGTGTTTGAGCTTCTGGTCGATTTTGATGACATATCCGTAGGTCGTGCCCAAGGACGCGATGTACAAAAATTCCATTTCGGTCTATATGTATCTATGAAGAGCACCATGATACTTGAGCACCAGATGTCACTCTAAATATTTGATACCCAGCTTGGTGCACAAGGTATGGAAGATATTTGTGAACTTTGGCACTGCTTCGTTTCTTTCTTGCTATATTGTGGTCCATTTGGTATACAAGTCATCATAACTATCGACAGGGTAGTATTGTTCCTTAATAGCATCCATGAAGGATTCCCAGGTGGCCGCGACTATAAATAATGAGGGTTCCTATGTTTCCTTTTGCTCACAGAAATTTTCCCACCAATCTTTGACATGGGGAGTCGCTTTGAGGAGTGCAAAAGTAATCTTTTCTCTATTTGAAAAGTTACGGACAAAACAATACCCTTCTAGTGGATTCAACCGCTTGTATACAACATTTTCATCTATCTAACCTTCAAATATAGGAATATCGTAGTTGATTTGTACCTTGAAGGGGGCGACGCCTCCACTCGAGGAAGATGCATCGCTTGTTGGTAGCCGCTGAAAGATTTGTGCAAAACTATCCATCATCTCGTTCCTCTATTGCATGAGGGATTCCTCAAGAAACATTTTGAAAGGATCTCCTATCCCATCATCTTTATTTTCTCCTGCCATGAGAGGTCACTTGGGCGTGAAAGATATTTTGTCCTAAAGAGAAACAAGCTCGAGACCCAATTCTTTGTACCCTGACCTCATTAGGGACATGCATTAAGACGGGAGCATACTGCTCTGATATCACTGATCCGGATTTTATGAGTAGAATGAAATGAATACATATTATTAAAATATTCTTAACACATAATAACAAAGATACACTAAAACTGGTTTTCTATTCAATAAGGGAATAAGCTAAAATTGTAAAATGCAGCGAAAAACAAGCTTGTTGGAATGACGACGGCTTATCTCTGAGAAGAGATGTGACGGCTACGCTCATTCATAAGAATATGGTTACAATGAGGCTCTGAAGGCCTTTTTCCAATAAACAAGAATGTCAAAAACCCTAGACATCCAAAAAACTAACCCTAGGAGATGAAGTGCCAAAAGTCACGTGGGCCCCGTTTGGGTAAGTTAGTACATCAACTTCCCGGGATCGTAAATTTTGCATACGATATTCGTTTTAGGCACACAATAGCTTGTTGGAAAGGTCTAACCTATATGAAATTTTTTTTATTGGCCCAGGTTAGTGCCTTTAGCAATCACCTGAGCCCAAAATCCCCAAAAAACGTCGTGTAGGGCCTCAAAACGACCCCAGAAGTTTGGAACCCAAAACACTGCCAAGGTGGAAAATTGTTTTTTGAGCTATTGGAATAGGTGGGTGGCCATCGATATCCACGTGGATCAAACATTGGCCCCATTCACTATTCACTATGCTGGGTCGGTGCATGAAATTTGTGGTGGGTGAATTGGAAGTTCCATGACATTTCAAGAGAGTTTCAACAAAGATTCCATAGATGGAAACAATGACATTTGACAGTGAGACACCCATTATGAACGTTGTTGCAAAAATGGACGATCACAAAGATTATGTGGCCAGTACATCATACATCCTTGAGTCTTGAAAACCTCCCATACCATCAAGGCATGTGTCTAGTCTAACCATGTCGAATTTCAATGCATACATGTACGGTTTGAATAAATTTCAACATTGGCCCCATTCATTGCTCACTATGCAGGGTCGGTGTAAGATGACATTTGTGATGGGTGTATTGGATGTGACATGACATTTCAAGAGAGCTCTGAAAAAGATTCTATAGGTGGAAATGAATAATTATGACAATGAGACATCCATTATATTGAATGTTGATGTGGACATGGATGATCTCAAATATTATGCGGGGACATCAGACATCCTTAAGTATCAAAACCCTCCCATACCTTCAAGGCAACTATCTAGTCTAACCATGCCAAATTTTGATGCATACGGGCACAGATTGAAAACATTTCAACGTTGGCCCCATTCATTGCTCACTATGCGGGGTCGATGGAATAAATTTGTGATGGGTGTATTTGAAGTTCCATGTCAAATTTCAAGATAGTTTCCACAACAATTCTATATAAGGGAATGAAAAACATTGGCAATGCGACATGCATGATGAATGTTGATGCAAATGTGGATGATCTCAAATATTATATGGGGACATCATACATCCTTGAGTCTTGAGACCCTCCCATAATATCAAGGCATGTGTGTAGTCTAACCATGTCAAATTTTGATGCATACAGGAACATATTGAAGAAATTTCAATGTTGGCCCCATTCACTGCTCACTATGTGGAGTCGGTGCATGAAATTTGTGGTGGGTGAATGGGAAGTTCCATGACATTTCAAGAGAGTTCCAACAAAGATTCTACAGATGGAAACAACGACATTTGACAATGAGACGCCCATTATGAACATTGTTGCAAACATGGACGATCTCAAAGATTATGTGGCCGGGACATCAGACATCCTTGAGTCTTGAAACCCTCCCATACCATCAAGGCATGTGTCTAGTCTAACCATGTCTAATTTCAATGCATACATGCACAGTTTGAATAAATTTCAATGTTGGCCCCATTCACTGCCCACTATGCGGGGTTGGTGCAAGATGACATTTGTGATGGGTGTATTGGATGTGCCATGACATTTCAAGGGAGTTTCGAAAAAGATTTTATAGATGGCAATGAGACATCCATTATATTGAACGTTGATGAAAACATGGATGATCTCAAATATTATGCGGGGACATCAATTATCCTTAAGTATTGAAACCCTCCCATACCTTCAATGAAACTATAGAGTCTGTACTTAAGGCTTAGAAGTACAGTGTCTAGGCATCCGAAAGTGTGTAAAGGGCGGAGAAGAGGAAAATGTCAACCTTCGGCAAAGGAAACTAAAGAAGATTTCTACGTTGACGTTGTCTAGCTTCCAACTGTTCCTGGATGGTTATATCCTGTTCAATCACTGCCCATGAACGTTCGAGTTCAACCCGGTTAGTAGCTGTTTTAAGAATAGTGTCGAAAAGGTTTAAGGCAATGTGCATTTGATTTGATAATCCGGGTTCAAAATTAGGCTGCGTTGGTACAGGGACAGTCATAGAGGAACAGTAAAATAAGAAAAACTTCAGAGAGAAATTAAGTGCTGTCTCAATTTGGTCGTATAAAAGAGAATTTACGGTTTCAGAAATAAAATGGGGTGCAAATCAAAGGCTCTTTCCTGTAAATGAGTTATATCTTAATAAAATGTATGAGGTGGGAGAAAAACATTTAGCTGTCTATGATGTAAGGGTCCTATCAAGGGATAATCTCACGTATAAATAGGAGAGGAAAACTATAAGGAAATAACCCGATGTAGCATAAAATATATGTAGAACTCTGAAAGTATTGACTGGTCTTACACCTGCTAATAGATGGTACAGAGGAAAAACAGTAAACAATTACAGAAACCAAAATTCATTTGCTATAGTAGTGGTCGTACTAAATTATAACGAAGCATTCATCAGTTATGAATATGAAATGAAACGAAATATGAGATACAAGAAAACAAACTCATAACACAGTTGTGACGGAATTGAGAATCTTCAGATTTTCTTTGTATTAAATCTCAAAATGTAAAAAACTCCGTTACAATCGACACAAAAAGGTCCAGCCTGATTCTTTTCTTTCTGTGGTATATTTATACAGTTTTACAAATAAGATAGAATCTCAATCGTTACAAAATTTTGGTTATGATAGGGAGGAGAGCAATCACTCCATTTCTTCTTCTCTGTCTTCACTTGGTGCCAGACGTTTGTCCTCGCACGTGCTCGGTACAGGCAACACATCTTTCAACCATCTGAGATATCAACCTCAACGGTTCTGCTTGACAGCTAGCTTCAAAAAAGTAACATTCTCGGGCTAACTACGGTAGCCTGTTTTCCATCTGTCCATCTATGATGTCGATAGCGCATAATTGTGCGCTTGGTCTAATCATGCATTTGTCTATTTGGACTATGTTTGCCATAGTCACTTGGGAAATCTCAACCGAATCTCTTTCCTCTTTTTCCTTTAGATCAAGTGAGATTTTTTTCATATTCATTTGCATCAACGCCTTGGCATTACCTCCTCTATCAATGCCTAGCAGATCACCATCTATAGAACTAAAGGCCTCTTTTAAGGAATTAATTACCTTTTTGGCTTGTTGATTTCCTTCCACAATGTTGTGCTCCCATTCTTTTAATAGAATGTTTCCTCTGGTCTGCTCCGAAATGGTGAACCTGGGAGTACTTCCCGAACCCCTGTTGTTTGTGGCTATCACAACCTCTTGGAAGGCGACCTGTGCTGCTCCAGCTTCCCATTCTCTAGCAGATAAGTTCTCCAAAACTTGATTAACCAGCAAGAAATTGTCCCGAATCTCCCCTACCTTGCCGAGTAAATTTCATTGAGCTGCAGAGACTCTGCCCTGAATCTCCATCGCCTGGGACTGAAACATCCTGATATCTATCACTTTGCTTTCGGCGATTTCCACCCTAGCTTGCAGCTGTTGGATCAAATCTCTTTGCTAGATTGCTTTCATCTGACCATCTCGGACCACCGGTTGTGCTTGCTCGAGATTAGTCTTGAGTAGCTCTATCTTGTTTTTATCGGCCAACCTGGCCTGCTCTATTCCTACGCTCGCCTGGTCTTTGGCAATTTCTGTTGCTGTGGTTAGTCGGGCTTCAAGGGTCTTGATGAGGCGATTTTTTTGTTTAAGCTAGTTTTTCAAAAGCCCGACTGAGAATTGGTTCACCGAGGCATATGCTCCTAATGTCCCTTCTATTTCAGTCGTGAATTGTTCATTCTTCTTGTCCTTCCCATCAATTATGACTTTGTATTTCTTTGCTGTTGACTCTCCTTCTTGATAGAATTCCCTCTTTACCACTACCTTTCTCTTCTTATCGAAGAAAAACTCATTCGGAGGGAGTTCTTCTACCCTTATAGGCCTCAACTCTTCATTGAAGATCCATCCTGCATCAATACTTCCTTGAGTCGACTACAAGGGGGTAACTGATGTGATAGGTTCTCCGATCTGCTTCGCAGATTTTTCCGGAGTAGTAACCAGAATCTGCTTCTTCGACAGGTTGGGAGTCTTTATCTTTGATTTCAGACTCTTAGTTTTCTCTCCCTCATCCTGGTGTTTTTCTTGATCAGGAGTCGCATCCTTAGAGCCTTCGACATCTCTCTGTTTCACCTCCGACGTACTCGGACTCTCACCCCGCAACACTGTGGGAAGACAACTGCGTCGATGTTCCTGGAACTTCAGAACATCGGCTCTTTCTTCCAGTGCCAAGGTTTGTATCTGAGCTAGAATCTCGTCATAGGACCTTGCGCCTCAGAAAATGTCATATGAGGGTGAATTCTCGTGCTCAAACCTCTTGAGCCCGCAACTGGCCAAATGATTGCTCACGAACCTTTGTGGATCGTGCTTCTTGTATTCAATGAGGACCAAATTTAGGTCTTCCAGGGCTGCTGCCTCAGCTTTGCCATGCTTGAAATCTAATTAAGAATAAGAATTTAAATGAACAGGAAAAGGTGGCCATACCTTCTTTGAGTATCCCTTAAGCTCTTTTCTTATACCACCGATTATTGTTTGCCTAGAAACCTCACGACAAGCCAACTTGTCGGGAATGAATAGTGGCAATGCATGTGGGGGAACCGAAGCCTCGAAAACTCTTAGGTATGAAAATTTGGCCTCTACATACCAGTCTGCTATACTGCTCAGATTTGTCACTATACTGTCCGAGATCCTGGGTGGCGGGTGACCGAAAATAGTGACGTGCAGAGGCACCATCACCCAGTTGAAGATTTCGTATATGAAATCTGCCGCTTTGTTTTCCCATAATTTTGCATGATAAACTTGTATGGGCTCATCTTCTACTGGAGTCCAACTCCATATAATTAAGGGAAATGGTGTCAAAAAACACACGACGTCCATAATGTATGCATACATGAAAAATGAAGACGCCTTTCCATTCTCTTTCTGTGCTCGATACTCCGTGACCCGACTGGTCAAGCTATCAGACAACATTTTCGCCCAGTCGAAGGAACTGCCTTCGGTGACCTGAAACATTAGAGGCACCCACGGAAGAAAAAAATGTGAGGTGTCCTCTCTCCCGTATAACCTGCATGTCATCATGGCTACATACTTGTAATGTGGTTCTAGGGAAGCTATTGAATATATGCCGTGGCTATCAGCTCTAAACTTCGCGTCGTGCGAAACCCAATCTTTTATTAAACTGGACATGGTTTTATCATACTGTATGCATTCCTTCTACTTGAACTCATCCAAGAATTCGGCGCCATATGTATAGTTGGATGTTGTAGGCAGCTTATACATGGCTTTCAGATGTTCAGGCCTGAAAGTCTCGATGGTGACTTTCTGCTCATTCATGATGGTTCTGGTTGGTATGTCCACATGTTCTAACACCCATCGGACCATGTTATAATATGGAAGAAATCGTGGCCTGGCTGCTACTTTATGCATTTCGGATTGAATGACGATCTTGTACTTGGTGGTTATATCATCTTTTTCGTTGTCGCTGGAGTCATCAGAATAATCCACCAATTCTACCTGCAGAACATCTGAAATGAACGACTAATTCAGGACTGAGTCGATACTTCGAGGTGAAGTATCAGTGAAATTGTCTGAGCCTTGTCCCGAAACCTCAACATTGGCTTTGGATGCTTTTCGCGGAGCCATGGCTGGAGATTGTGTTTTAGCTCTTCTGCGATAGAAATACGTATACATACAGAAGTCAGCTTGCTCAGAGATAATGTTCTCTGCGTAATATGAAAATTCATTTGTTATAATGAACCACAACTCTTATATATATTCAAAAACTCGGTACCTTTCAGAACAATTCTATCAAATCATGTTTAGAAATAAATTTTTCCATAAAAATACGATCTTATATTCATCGATTTGCCCTATTTTGGCGGTTTAAAATGTCAGTTGGTGTATGGAAAGAATAATTCTACCTCGTAAATTGTGTAAGCATCGAAACACAAGATATGTATTGATTTAGCTTAATTTATCCTGTTTTACCAACGTTAATCAATATTTCGGTATTCGTTATATCAGGGGTTTTACTTTAACACTTTCCACCTCTAACACCCGAGACTGCGATGATTGATTTTGGTTAATAAAAACAAAATCGTGATTAGGGGCTCAATTAATTTCATAATTATTATATTCGCCCTATCGCGACTCAGAGCTTCGAAAATAATTTTCCGGGGGGGTTTGCATGCCGAGCTGCGAAACCGCGAAACCGCGAGATCACGATAATACAACTTAATAAAAAGGGAAGATAAACTCGGATTTAGTAATTAATTAATTACGTTTATATCCTTATCATGACTTCGCGAGTCGGGGCCGAGACAGTGTAACTTTTAAAAAAGAAAACGCCGAGTGGCGAATTGCCGACATAACTTTTACCATGGTTTAGCTTTTACTTTTAACCTTGACATGAGTTACTAAAATAAGGACCTCATGTTCTCGGCTATCGGGGCTATGACAATTAATTTTTTTATTTGGTGATCACTGAGGTGTGAAAACCCGATGACATTTAATCATGGTTTAGGGAAAACTTTACTCTCGTTACTGCCCTGGGTGAAAAATTAAAGCGTTTTCGCCGTTTCGTAGCTAGGGACGTGTGAACTACATGACTTATAGTATCCGACCTATGAGATCCCGAGGTAGAAAAAAGAGGAAACATTTTTATGAAAGATTGGACTCGTCACGAGAGTACAGTAATCATCGTTTCTCGCGTGATAAAGCTTCAGAGATTTTGAAACCACAAAGGGAAAATACAAAAACCATCTATCGATTTCAAGCATTAAGAATGAAATTTGTGACGGGCTAGAAAAACAAAGGCGGCTCCAACATAGGCTCCAACTAGGGATCCCGCTTTCTTGTATGGCGGGAATAACAGTAGACCATGTGCCAATATTGGGTAAATGGAGTCAATAGCTTCAATCAGGCGAAAAGATTCCTGAGAACATGGTATTGAAGGGGGAAAGAGACTTCGTTTTTTACCTTGAAAAGCTTTTTTCAAACTCAGATACTCTTTTTAAACTTAGCTGTAGTCCCTTTCATGACTTTCCCTTTCCCGCTACTAATTTTAGGTCTGCTTTAAGACAATCGAAACAGTTCTAGGAGACCCAACAGATCTTGCGGCTATCAGCTTGCATCCAAAGAATAAGATTATATGTTTTTAATTGGGAAGTCCCGTCTGAACTTGGGATGTAGATCAAGTTTTTTAAAAAGAATTGGTCACCATAGTAGAGTGATATTCATGTATAACAACCTTACAGATATCTCAGATATTGCTTCACTGCCAGCGAGCCTGTTCAGTACCCCGGTGAAGTTATCTGGCCCCTTTTACTGAATTTCCTTTCACCACTTCGAAATATATTCATGCATTTAAATGCTGAGACGAGGGCAATCATTTCTAAATTTCCTTTCATAGTCTCTTGGACTAGGTGGGGGAAATCATTTCTGAATTTCCTTTCGCCACCTGTCTTATAATTTTCTTTTTAGAGCACGAAGATGGGGGCAATCAGTTTGTATCAGGGCTGATATCTGTGTAATATTTTGCATTATAGGTTTGTTAACTTACTTTGATTACTCGGTACCAACCTTCCCTTGGCCTTCACAACACCTTCGTTCTTAGGGAAAAAAAGGGAAAATAACTTTCTTAGGGCATTCTATTTGAGCAAGCTTCAATCCTTTGATGTCGTTGAAAAACCTAGGAAAGTTAGGATCACTCTAAACGTTCCTTCGCTTAGCAGGGGATCGAGTAGTTGTGAAGACCCGCTTTCTTTCCACAATCTTCTTTGAAGCTCACGAGGTTGAAATGAAAAACTCTTATCCCTTCGTATATGAAATGGAAAGATGGTGACTCTTTTTAAAAGGTAAACCCAAAGATAGAAAGGATGCCAGGTTGTGACTTACTGACTGAAAATACAGAGGTCAAAAAATTCAAAACTGACTCTTGTAGATATTTTAGGGGATACTTTACTTTGACCGACTTCTTTTAAATTAGGTGAATCATTTAATTTGTCTCAATTTTTTAAAGATTATTAAACCAAGAAACAACTTTGTCATTAATCAGTTCAGCTGATGTTGTAGTTTGAGTGAGGTTACCTCATTTTTCTTTAATAGTCTTTTAGAACATGTCTTTTGAGAAATTTCATCTTTACCTTTTCGTTTCAATTTCTTTGCACAATATGAAATTTCTTAGGTATCACCTGTTTAAGCCGATTTATTTCTGACATCGACTTTTAGTTTACTTCTCCTGCTTGTTTTGTATGCAGCTAGAATCCTATAAGAGGCAAATACGAATATTATCGGGGCTATCCGAAATGTGTCGAAAGTTCGTGAACGAAAAAAAAGAAAATCAAGAGAAATGTTTAAATGAAAAAATATATATATATATATATATGTACACAAAATTTATTTATTTTTATTTTTGAATCTGGCGACTTGTTACATCATATAATGCTTCAGATACTGCCCGTTGACAGGGGCGTTGAGGACTTCTCCGTCTATATTTTCCAGTAGGAAAGAATTTTTTCCTTCCAAAGCCGAGACCCTGAATGGCCCATACCAGAGATGGTCAAATTTACCATGTTTTGTTGCTTCTTCCTTTCTTGCATCCCACCTTAAAACTAAATCACCTGGGAGGAAATCTCTGTCCTTTGTTTTGTGGTCGAATAATGCCTTCATGTTATCTTGTTACTTCTGCATCGTTTCATCTACTTCGACTCTATGCTGTTGAACCTCGATCAGTTGATTTATCCTTCTGGTAACATGATTGGGTTCTTCATTTTGATCTTTCCATAACTTCATCACTGGGAGTGCTAGGTTTATAGGTAGCACAACATCGGTCCCATATACCATCTGAAAAGGCGAAATGCCGATTGACCTTTTTGTGCTTATGCGATTTTCCCACAATGCGTATTTTATGTGCACATGCCAACATCTTTTATTTTCATCCAATACTTTCTTGATTATATTTACCAAGCTCTTGTTAGATGATTCGGCCAATCCGTTTCCCTGGCGGTAATATGTTGTGGAATGGCCGAGGACGATGTTATACTTATGATAGAAACTGATCATAGCCATAGATTTAAAATCTTGGGCATTGTTAGTAACTATCTTTCAGGGGAAACCAAATCTTGACAAAATGTTGTCCTCTAAGAAATCGATTACCACCGAGTCTGTTTCCCTTTTGGTTGGGATGGCTTCCACCCATTTAGTAAAATAATCTATTGCCATTAGGATCCACTTGTGTTGAGCACTGGAATGGGGATTAATCTTGCCTATGAAGTCTAGACCCCATTGCTGTAACGGGGCTTCAGATTTGACCAGAACTAAGGGTAGTGCCGAGAGCTTCTGTTTACCTGCAAATAGTTGACAAGGGTTGCAGGCACGCACTTTGGCATTAACATCCGAGAAAAGTTTTGGCCAGTAGTACCCAGCCCTCAGAATCTTGTAAGCTATAGCTCTCCAAGTGTGATGCCCCCCACAGATTCCCTCATGAAATTCATCTATAACCCGCTGAGTTTCTGACTTGACTAAACAGACTAGCAGGAAACCGAGTGGATCTTTCCAATATAGCTTCCCTTAGGCGATACAATATTTAAATGCATGGAGTTTTAAAGTCCTGGATTTAGATGGTGATAGCTCATTTGGGCATTTTAGAGTTATCAGATACGACACTATGTCTCTATACCTACCTGACGATATGAACTTCTCTTCGATATTGTTTGGACCTGTTTCCTCATTTAGCTCATTTAGGTTCGTATCTTCATCGCCTTCCTGCAGGCAATTTATATCTAGGGATCTGAAATTCGACTCAGATAAGAGTTTGGCCAGGCCTTGCCCTTTTATTAATTTGGTCGGTTTGACTTCCAGATCAAATTCTTGGATTTTGGCGAGCCATCGCCCTCTTTTTCCATCGCTATCTGGCTGTACCAATATATCTTTCACAGAACTAGTAGGCACATACACAATTATCTTTGAGTGTAGTACATACGTTCTGAATGCCTTTAATGATTTTACCATGGCGTACGCCTATTTTTCTATTATATCATACTTCAGTTTTGCGTCTCTAAGGCTCTTGCTGAAAAAGGCGATCGATTGTTCGAATCCTTCTTCGTTCCTTTGTAGGAGCACTACAACGATAGTGTGTTCGGAGGCAAATGAGAAGATAAGAAAATATTTTAGATAGTCAGGGCTCGCTAACACAGGTGCCTCGCTTATGACTTTCTTAATATGTGCAAACGATGCTTTGGCCTTGATTGTCCATTTTACTTCGCTGTCCTTCTTCAACATACCTGTGATCAATTTTACAATCTCAGCGAAATTTGGGATAAACCTTCATAAAAAATTTATTCTTCCTAAGAAAGATTGAATCTCTTTTACATTTCTGGGAATGTTAATGGTATCTATTGCTTCAATCCTCTTAGGATCAATCCTGATTCCATCCCTAGATATGATATGACCCAAAAGCTTACCTTCCTGCATGGTGAAATGTGATTTCTTTAGGTTTAAAGATAGACCAAACCTACGACATTTTTCGAAAGTCTATTTGAGATGATTCAAGTGTTCTTCGTCGGTTTTAGAGAAAATTGTCAAATCATCGAGGTAAATGACTATGAACTTATCCCTTTCTCCTATGAAAATGATGTCCATAGCGCGCTAGAAAGTGGCCCCGACATTCATCAAACCAAAAGGCATTTTGTCATACATGAACGTACCCCATGGTGTGGTGAAAGCAGTTTTTTCTGTCTTGCTCATTCATGGCGATTTGATTATAACCAGAGAAACCATCGATCATAGACATTCAGTTTGCTCCAACTACCTTTTCTAATACATGGTCCATTTTGGGCAGCGGATAGTTGTCCTTGAGAGATGACTTATTTAAGTTTCAGAAATCCACACACAGTCTGATTTCCCCACTCTTTTTCCTGACTGGGACCAGGTTTGCTACCCAGTCTGAATATCTCAGACGTACGATTATTTTTGCGTCTAAAAGCTTCTTAACTTCTTTTTCGATCACAGGTAACAAAATGGGGTTAATTTGTCTAAGATTTTGCCTAAATGGTTTGACCCCATGCTTCAAAGGTATCTTGTGATCAATTACAGAAGTGTCATATGTTCTTAACTCATCATAAGACCAGGCAAAAATGTCTTTATACTGTCTGAGTAGGTCTTTATACTTACATTTTATTTCGGGGGGAAGGAACTTGGATATTTTTACCACCCTGGATTCTTCTTCAGTTCCTATATCACAATCCTCCACTTCTTCTGGTTGGGGTTGTAAAGTGGATTTTACAGGTACACTGTTCTGATAAAAAAGTCTTTCTAAAGGAATCAATCCTTTCAGAATCTGGTTGTTTTTAAGGACCAGCATACGATGATCCGCAATTTTTTCTCGGAAGGCTTTAGGATCTTCCCCTTCTTGCATGATCCATATCGGGTCATTTTGATTTTCTTGGTCTACATGTGTTTTGGAGAATTCACCCACTGCTTCAAGAAATTTCTTAATTTGTTCGTCATCCTCAAAGACTTGCCAGTGTTGGATATTGTCTGGTATAGATGGTCTGTGTCTGATTTCAATGTGATACTTCAATTTGAAAGTTGTGAGAGGAGAGAAGGTTGAAGATGCTTTAGCCAATGCATCAACATGTAAATTGTCTGTGTGAGGGATAAAGTGGACATTTACGGATGAGAAAAAGTTTTCCATGAGATCCCAGGCACAATTTCTGTATGATCTTAATCTGGGATGCTTGGCTTGGTACTGTCGGTTTATTTGTTTGACTATTAACTCTGCATCTCCATATACCTCTAAGTTATTTATTTTTAGCTTTTTAGCAGCTTCTAATCCTAAGACCAATGCTTCGTACTCACATACGTTGTTAGTATAATCTACATCCCACTATAGTCGGTAGGAAAAAGGAACAACGAATTTACCTTCGGGATCCACTAAAAGCACTCCTGCACCGACCCCTTCAGAAGATGAGGCATCATCAAAATACATTTTCTAGACACCGGTGCTACATAGATCTTCTGTCATGTAACTTGACTCTTCCTGCTCTATATCATTTTCCTCTGGACAACCATCTAAACCATCATCAAAAGACAAGATATAATTTCCCAGATCTTGGTCCGCAATGTAAATAGGGAAATTGTTTGGGTTTTGAGGGTCGCTCATTGTATATGCGAATCTCGTTTCTCTATACAACCGAGTAAATTGACCGCCAAACACAGGAATTGTGGCGAAAGTCATATCCAATTGAAGGGAACCCCCCAGCTTGGCTCCCCATGACCTAGACAATAGTAAGCCATACTTAGGGGGAATATCTGCAATAACCACATCAATCAGGATGCTTTTAACCGAGACCTGCACCAGGGTAACTACCAAGTCTTTTATCATCCCCATACACTTAACCCTTCTTGAGTCAAAAGAGTAAAGATCTCCATAAGGTATGGTGATTTGGAGACCCAATTTGTCCATAATAATCTTAGGCATAACGTTATGGGAGGCTTCGGAGTCTAACATGCAATTATGTAGCAATTGATCATACACATTTAAAGTGATATAAAAGGGAGCAATGGTGTCTTTGGCCCCTTCAAAATGGGGACTGAAAGTGATGTTAGGTTTTTCATCTTCCAGGTTTAAAACATCAGCCTGGATTTCTAGCTCAGAGACACCCATCGCTTTGGTAATCTGCTTCCGATAAATGGGGTTTTTCGCTAATTCTACCAAAGGGATTGGTATCTTAATTTTATTTATCTCGTTTTCAAAAATGAAAGCTCCGTTCACCTTGTCTGTTTCTTTGGTTGAGACTTCTGAATCCTTCCTTTCTGACTTATTCGTCTGGACCACTTTATTACTCATGGTCCTGGTTGAAGACATAATTTTATTAGTTGTTTTGGTTCCTTGTGCTTGGGTCTCAACTTTTTCCACCTTGGACTCTTGTGTGCTTACTACTTTCATTTTGCTGTTGGGCAATAAGTTCTCTTCCAGAGTAGGCTCATAAGTTTGACCTCTTTGGAGGATTTTCTTGGGTTGAGCAGTTGAGATGGGCTTACTCTTAGATATTAAGTTGTACTTAGGTTGAATCTTAGCCATCATCATCTCAGTTTCTTGTTGAGATTCACAAGGGTTAGCATGATCACTTTCTTCATCCTTATTCGACGATTGTTGAGTACTTAGAGATTTCTCATAATCTTCTCGAGTTAGATATGGTTGTGTGTAATCATCACCGAAGTTCGTGACATCATTATCCGAATCTCCGAAGTCTTGAAAATCGTTCGCTCCTATAAAATTTTCGTTCTTTAAGGGAGCTTGTATGTTTTGATCTTCATTTTTTATTTGTCTTTGCTGGTTCGGGGGGTTGGGATTCCTCTTGAAATCCTTTTTGGGGAAAGAATCAGTTTTGGTCTGTTTGAGCTCCATTTTGGATATTTTATTAGATAGTTCTTTAATTACTCTGGCCATATCGTCTACCCTATCATCTACAGATCTATTAGATCCTGACGGACCTGCTTGTTCTCTAAAGAGTTTGGTCTCTCGGTTTCCAGTTTCTATTTTATCTTTAAGCTTACCATAAACCATCATATTAGACTCAATTTATACAACATCATCCTGCATTCGATTTAGGGTGGCTCCCCTTCTTTCCTGCAAAAGGAGTGCAAAATCCGGTTCGAAAGCCCCTGCGAAAGTTACCTTTTCCGCGGGTTGGGACGGTTTAAACTCGGCTGGGATTTTGTTATACAGTTTGTTAAATCTTTGAATAAATTCCACAACTGTTTCTGAATTCTTTTTTCTTAAAGAACCAAATTCGGTTAAATAATAAAGATGGTCTTTTCTCTCGCCCCATTGTCTGAGGAAAGCATCTTCCAAAGCATCATAAGACAAGATAGATGCTGTAGGTAGGCTCCGAAACCAAGTTCGGACCTGGCCTTCGAAGGTTTGGACAAGAAGTATCGAATATACGTCCTCATGTTAGATACCTAGGATATCTGCGAATTGATCAAAGAAATTAATGTGTTTGGCCGCGGTCAGATCCCCTTCCCCAGTGAATTTTGGTAAATTTTTTATTTAATTTTCAGGAAGGTCATGTAGAGGGACGAGCAATACTAAGGGAGCATATCTGGCTTCAACTTTCACAAACACTCTGGGAGGGGGGGCAGGCCCTTGGTCTCCAGCTCCTCCCAGAGGGGATCCTCCCCCTCCTCCTCCGATAAACCCTCCACCTCCTCCTATAAACCCTCCACCTCCTCCTCTGGTGGCTGCCATCGTTATTTGTGGAAAGTTGTAAAGGGGGTTTCGGAGAATTAAAAGTGAATCTTTATTTTCTTCGCGAAGAGGAAAATCCGATGAGGAAAGATAAGGAACACGAGGACTCAGTTCCTCGGATTTGCAAGAGACGAAATCAGGAGAACCGATGGGTGTGGAAACCAAATGTGTAACACACTCTTCAAAATTTGGTGAGGTCGAGAAATTTAACTGAAGGAAATATGGTATGTCAACTGCCGATGAACTTTCAAGAGGGCCCTTTCCTTTTTGTACTAAGGGGATTGTCAGATGAATCTCACTCCTAACTTCGGAGCAGTTTGGCGTTAAAACTTTAGTATCAAAGAGAGGACTGCGTGAAGTTGAGGGTTCAGAAGAACTCTTAGTCTTTAGTTGTGGGGTTTTAAGTTTGTAAACTGTAGTGGTTGGCTTAAGAGAGCCTCTCGCCTTTAGAATCTTCTCGAGATCGGTAACGGGCGTAATCTTCTTACCATCCGAGTTTTGTCTGGTATTCCTTCGACTGGATGTCAGTTTATTATTTATGGAGTCACCAAGTGAAAGATTAGGAATCCTTAAAAGGTGTGTACTCTTTGTTCACTATCAAAGGGTAACACTTTCAACGAAAAACAAATGTCATTTTCCCAGGGAAAAAGATTTTGTAACTTCGGTCCCCGGCAATGGCGCTAGAAAGATGTTGTTCTAGAGTCTGTACTTAAGGCTTAGAAGTACAAATGTTTAAGCCTTAAGTACTTCTAAGCCTTAGAAGAAATCCACCAATTCTGCCTGCAGAACATCTGAAACGAACGACCAATTCGGGACCGAGTCGATACTTCGAGGCGAAGTATCAACGACATTGTCTGAGCCTTGTCCCGAAACCTCAACATTGTCTTTGGATGCTTTTCGTGGAGCCATGGCTAGAGATTGTGTTTTATCTCTTCTGCGATATAAATACGTATACATACAGAAGTCAGCTTGCTCAGAGATAATGTTCTCTACGTAATATGAAAATGCATTTGTTATAATGAACCACAACTCTTATATATATATTCAAAAACTCGGTACCTTTCAGAACAATTCTGTCAAATCATGTTTAGAAATAATTTTTTCCATAAAAATCCGATCTTATATTCATCGATTTGCCCTATTTTCTCATTAATTTCATAAAATTTTGGCTGTTTAAAATGTCATTTGGCGTATGGAAAGAATAATGCTACCTCGTAAATCGTGCAAGAATCGAAACACGGGATATGTATTGATTTAGCTTAATTTATCCGGTTTTACCAACGTTAATCAATATTTCGGTGTTCGTTATATCGGGGGTTTTACTTTAACACTTTGAACCTCTAACACCCAAGACTGCGATGATTGATTTTGGTTAATAGAAACAAAATCATGATTAGGGGCTCAATTAATTTCATAATTATTATATTTTCCCTATCGTGACTCAGAGCTTCGAAAATAAGTTTCCGGGGGGTTTGCATGCCGAGCTGCGAAACTGCGAGATCGCAATAATATGACTTAATAAAAAGGAAAGATAAAATCGGATTTAATAATTAATTAATTACGTTTATATCCTTATTGTGACTTCGTGAGTCAGGGTCGAGACGATGTAACTTTTAAAAAAGAAAACGCCGAGTGGCGAGTTGCCGACATAACTTTTACCATGGTTTATCTTTTACTTTTAACCTTGACACGTGTTACTAAAATAAGGACCTCATGTTCTCGGCTATCAGGGCTACGACAATAAATTTTTGGATTTGGTGATCATCGAGGTGCGAAAACCCGATGATGTTTAATCATGGTTTAGGGAAAACTTTACTCTCGTTACTGCCCCGGGTGAAAAATTAAAGCGTTTTCGCCGTTTCGTAGCTCATGACATGTGAACTACATGACTTATCGTATCCAACCTACGAGATCCCGAGGTAGAACAAAGAGGAAACATTTTTACGAAAGATTGGACTCGTCTCGAGAGTACAATAATCATCATTGCTCGTGTGATAAAGCTTCAGAGATTTTGAAACCACAAAGGAAAAATATGAAAACCATCTATCGATTTCAAGCATTAAGAATGAAATTTGTGACGGGCTAGAAAAACAAAGGCGACTCCAACACAAGGCATATGCTAGTCTAACCATGTCAAATTTCAATGCATAGGGCTTGTGTTATGGTAATTTGCAGGTGTTGTTCATGGTGATTGATCCTAAGAAGTGATGTTTAGCGAATAACTAGGTCCAAGTTTTTTCCTCCCGCCTAACCATGACATTTGAGATTAAGAAGGTTCATGAGTTAGGGATTAAGACCCTTCTTTCCCCCTTAACTTGCATGTTAAACCCACAAGACCCATTTATATTGTACTTGTATCCCTCAAATAGTCCAAAAATAACCTACAAGGGTCCTTTGAGGTGAATGATATCTTACATAGGTCATGAACCAACTAAGATCCATCCATGATGAAAAACTCCTCATAATGTCACCCATATTCAAGTTGGATGGCAAAGACTCCCTAGAGAGGACTCATGTCATGGTTTTTAGGTGTTTTCGATGGTAGTTAATCTTGAGTAGGTTTATTTACAGCTTTAGGCCATTATTTCCAACTTTCCATGTTTATGCCTCTACACCCATTTTCAATGTACAAAACCTAATCATGATGCCTATATCCCTCTTAAAGGCCAAATTTCTGTTATGTTGGTTTGAGGACTTGTTCAAGGCTCTTGAGCTTCAAAATATTCAACAATATTATATGGCACTTGTTTTCATTCTTTGATGATAACTAAGGTCTTGTGACCCATCCATGGTATTGTGTGGTGACCTGAGGACTTGTTCATGGTGCTTGAGCTAGATATGATATGTTTGGGGCTTTATTTGTTGTTTCCCTCCCTTGACCATGGTTACGGGATTGAGGCTTGTTTCCCTACCACAACCATGGTCAAGGCCCTGAGACCCATATGTAGTATGAAAAACATATAAATGGCACTCATTTCCAAATCTTATTCCAAAGACATTGAAATGAGAGCTCATGTCATGGTTTCTAGGTGTTTTTCATGTAAGATGAGCTTGAGAAGGTTCAATTATGGCTTAAGTCCTTTACTCCCACCTTAACCATTTTTAGGTGTTAAGACCCATTTCTAGGGAACAAAACCTACTCATGGCACTTGTATCCTACTTGGAAGACTTTAAGGAATCCTTACAAATGAGTGATGTGTTGGTTTGAGGACTTATTCAAGGCTCTCAAGCCTAAAAATATTCGTTTGAGGACTTATTCAAGGCTCTCAAGCCTAAAAATATTCAACAAGATCTTAAGGTACTTGTTTTTATTCCTCAACCATGGTTAAGGCCTCTCTACCCGTCCTTACTGCAAAAAACCTCCTAATGGTGATCCAACTTTGATTCTAAGGACCCCCTAGAGAGGGATTCTGTTGTGGTTTCTAGGTGTTGTTCTGACTCAATGTAGTTAAAACATTAGCAATACCAAAAGTTATGAGTACTAACCACCAATG
>CBVK0100981331.1:0-11643 GCA_900067695.1 Picea abies
TATTATAAAATAAAATAAAAAACAAAACAAAACAAAATAAAAACAAAAAACAATATATATTATATAATGTATATTAATTATATATTAATTAAATTAAAATAATAATAATAAAATAACATTATTAAAAAAAAGAACAAAAAAAAAACAAAACACCACACAAAACAAAACAAAACACTATCCCCACGCTCATTTCCATTCACGATTGAGAGAGCATCCACAATAGTCATAACACTATCCCCACGTGCAGGAGTGGAGAGGCATTGCAGAGACAGAGGGAATTGAGGGCATTGAGACATGGAGAACACCTAAGACTAAGGGCATTGCAAAGACTGAGGGCATTGCAGAGACTGAGGGCATTGTAGAGTCTGAGGGCATCCAAGACTAAGGCCATCCGAGACTGAGGGCATCCAAGACTGAGGATCGAGGGTCATCCAATACTGAGGGAAAGTACACGTGAGACCATCGAGGGCCATTCCATACTCATACTGAGACTCTAATGGTATGTGATTTCAGATACTTATCAATTATTGAGTCCCATGGGTAAAATAAATAAATAAAATGTACTGTTTTTTGTTATTGGATTTTTGTGTCATGTATTTTTGTAAATAGGCTCCATAAGTCTTGTGTGAAGGTGTACCATTCACCATAGTGAAGGCTACCCATAGAACTCAAAATTTGCAATTTATTCAATGGACACATCACTATATGCATCATAAATAGGACCTCCATAATGTATCCAACAATTTGGCTTCCTATCACGATAAAAATATGAAAGGTGATGTCGATAAATCCATTCCCTAGGGTGCCATTATCTTCGTCAAATGGAGATATACATGCCTTTACCACTTCATCATCATTTGAGGTTTTGTCTTCAAGATTACCCCTCTCAATATCATAACAAGGAAGACCATCAAATTCAAAAGTTTGATAAGGTGCAAAGCTTACCAAACCCTGAATCTCATGGGGAGGAGAAATAGATGCATGGGGGATCTCATATTTAAGGTCTTCACCAAGATCTTCCATGGGAGAACATGATGTTTCTTCAACAATTCTTTCTTCATGTGCTTGATCTTCAATTGAGGCATGGGAAGAGTGTTCATCCTTGTGTTCTTTAAGTGGAGGTGCAACTATATATTCCATGGCTTTATTGTCAAGGGGAGATTGAGGATTTTCTTCAACCATATTTTATTTGTTTATCACATGATACATTTTATTTATCCTTTCAATAATGAGCATCCATTGCTCAGGATAATTAGGGATCCATTTCTTGCAAAATGTCTCAACAAAACCTGCAAAAGATGTTATTTATCCTCTACCAAGATGTTCAAACCATTCCCTTGAACTCCTTTTAAAACTATCAACAAAAACAATTATCACAACATTTTCATGAATAATGCCAATACTTAAAATGAATTCCATGAAAGGTAAGATGTTTAGTATGAATGAATCATCATGTCCACCAAAATTTGGAATTGACCTCCAATATACACTTGAGTTCTCATGAGGGAACCTTGAGATATTTGAGAAATCAATAGGAGCACACAAATCAATGAGCCATGGGGGACATTCCATTTTTTTTTCACTTCTAGGTATTCAATATAAGGCTAAAAAATATGAAATGGATAATGTTCATACCTCATGCCAATAACAAGAGTGGAGCTTCCAAGATGATCTTCTTCAAAAAGCCTTCAATATTGATGGATGTGCTCACCTCTACACCAAACAAAGTCTTGGAACAACATCCCATACAACATTTTTTAATATAGATTGATATTCTTCAATCATTGCATCTTGCCATACTTTTTCACCTGTAGCTTCTCCATGACAAGTTGGCTCTGAATCAATAATGTGCGTCATGGCTGAAAGGTAGCTTGAGAATCTCTTTGGTCTCTTGCTTTCTCTGGTTGTTCCTTGTGGGGATTTATGCCCTTCTGCTTCTTGTAGAGTTTGTTAGGCCCAAATAGGCCTTTTATTTCCAACTGTAATGTCTCTGGGTATGTTTCTTGGAGCAATTGAATCTTCTGGAGCAACTGGAGCTATTGGCTCATATAGAATAATATCTTTCTCCCTCTGAACTTCCAAAGGGGGAGAAGGTATTGTTTCATTATCAATTTCCATCTGAGCTTATCTGGATTTATGGAAGGCTACTTCTTCTTCAAAACTAACATCTCTGCTTATTTCAATTTGTATCTGACCTAGAATGTATATTCAATATGCCTTTGAGGATTCACTGTATCCTACAAATGTGCCTTTTCTTCCTAAAGGTTTTAGTTTGGATATATTTTCTTTGGGTACATGAAGATATACTAAACATCCAAATATTCTGAAGTGTCCGATATCATGCTTGACTTTGGTGAATGCTTCTTCTAGAGTAATGTTCTTTAGGATCTAACGAGGACTTCGGTTTTGAACATATACTACTGTCACACATGCTTCTGCCCATAGAGTCATAGGTAGACTCTGATCATGTATCATTGATTTAGTTGCATCAATGATAGTTCTATTTTTCCTTTCAACAACCCCATTTTGTTGAGGGTTGTAAGGAACTATGAAATCCCCGTTGATTCCTGCTTCAATACAAAAAATGTTGAATTCTTTTGAGGTGTATTCTCCTCCATTGTCTGATCTTAATATTTTGATTTTTCTTCCGGTTTGGTTTTCAATTTGAGCTTTGAATTCTTGAAACTTGGCAAGGACTCCATCCTTGTTCTTCAGAAAGTAAATCCAATTTTTCCTGGAGTGGTCATCTATGAAGAGTACATTGTATAAGTACCCATTTAAGGATGCAATAGTCATTGGCCCACATACATCTGAATGTATCAAGTCCAATATTTCCTTGGATCTATTGTCACTACTAGGAAAGAATCCTTTAACATTTTTTCCAAGGGCACAACCTTTGAAAACACCTTTATGATGAATTTGTATCTCTGGTAGACTTGTTACCATTTTCTCTAGAGCTTGAAGAGCTCTATAATGAATGTGAGCAAGTATTCTATGCCATAACTCACTCAAGATGACAGTGTCATATAATAAGGCTTGATCTGGTTTGATGGTCAATTTTTACAAGTTGTTTTATCGGACACCAATTACTTTGGAAGAGCTTATATGAGAGTCTTTGTGCCATGAAAGAACTCTTCCTTCTAAGAAAGTAATTTTGTAGGCTTTGTCTTCCAAGGCTGAAATAGAGACTAGTTTTCTCTTCATTCCGGGTACATATAATACTTCTTCTATTTTAAGCTGCATGTTTGAATCTAGTTGGAAGGTATATGTTCCAACTCCTCTCACATTATATCTGGTATCATCTCCAAGAACAACATGTATATGTGTCTCTTTCTCAACGAAATGTGTTAGATGATTTCTAAGACCGGTCATGTGCCTGGAGGCACCACTTTCAATTAGCCAAGTATTTCCATTAATAGGAACCATACCTGAGAGTGTTGAGATGTTGATGTCTTCATTTCTTTGAGGTCTTGTCTTCCTGGAACTAAGCTTGCTTCCCATCATGATTTTTCTCATCTTCACAAACCCTTGTCAACTAGGATAGAAAACCTAACAACTAGGCTAGGCTAGAACTTTTAGGTTTTGTTGGGCTTATGACTACCAACAATAAGCCTTGAGAAATATGATAGCACTTCTAAGTTGAAGAGCTTCTTCAAGAAGTTGCAGAAATACAATTCTGATTTTTTCTGTAGAATTTGGTGAAACCCTAGAAACCCTTAGGGCCAAAAAATAAAAAATGTAAAGAAACACAAATTGAGACTTGCTGGAGGTGCAATGAAAGAGTCCATACACTCTTATGTTCTTTTTATCCCCAACGTCCAATTTTTGAGTGCTGCAAACCCTCAGAAGACTAGGCCGTACGTAATTTCTGGAAACCCTAGGAGGGTCATATGGTTTTTGCAAAAGTGAGAGAGAATGGCTGGAAAGTGTTTGTGCAATGGGATCTTCAAGAACTATGCTTTGATACCATGTTGATTTTTCAATAATCTGGGTTAATCATGTAGTTCATTTCAATTTTGCATTTGTCTTAACCATAAACAAGAATGTTGTAGCAACCAAGATCACAAGAAGAAACACCATGCACAAGAACACAAGAAGTATCCTGAGAAACCCTTCTCAACAAGGGAATAAAACCCAGCCAAATCCTTTGCTATATTCTTCAAGAGAAATACCTTCACCACCAACAAGACTTAGCACAAAAGAGGGTGATCAAACCCTATAAGACTAGCGCCGAAGAGAGGTGCACACTTTTCCCAAGTAGATGTACTTGCTGAAATTTCCAAACTTGTGTGGAGGATATGATTCTGCAATGGGTAATATTCCTTTACTTATATTAGACTTGTACTATCAAAAAAAGTGTCTATTGGAACAACAAGGTCGACCTCTCTAAGTCACATTATAATTAATATTAACTGGATTAATTGTCTTTTACATTTATTACTAATCACATTAAGGTGGGGTTGGCCTATACCCTTTACATTACAATTAGGGTTACAGGAAGATCTGACTCTTGAACAATATAGCAAGGGATCTGATACACCCACTAGCTCATCCACTAGGGGAACATCCATAGGTATGTCCATATCTTTGGCTCATTGCATTACACAAAAGAACCAAATATTCACATGTTCATCTGTGCTCGTCCACATGCATATCCACTCAACATATCTTCTTTTCTATTGCATCACACATGAGAGTCCTTTGGAGTTTCTCATCAACTCTGCTGCTAAGAGGAGGCCAATACTTCATCTTCATTTCTGTTCTCATGAATATGAACCCAACACTTTGGGGTTTCACACATTCACCTTGTGCTCAACCACATGCACGTCCAACTCAACAGATCTCCTTTCCCACATGATAATCATCTGGAGTTCTTCTCAACTCTCTGAATGGAGGAGGTCATCTCTACGTTCTGACTCTGTCTCATATAGGAACCATGTACCCTTATTAGGGGATTTCTCCTAGGTTCGTAAGCTGGAGAAAGTCTCACATAGCTGCAATGATCCACATCTCATAGGTTTGTAAGTTGGAGAATGTCTCACATAGCTGCAATCATCAACAAAAAGTTCCCAAAATAGAAGTGGAATCCTAATTTTTTGCATAGTTCCTATCGAGTTTGGGTCAATTTTTCACTGGATAAAATAGATGATATGAGTTCCCCTTATCTCATTCTAACCATTTCAAGTCCAAAACTCAAAAATATGGAAAAAACTAGACAGGGAGAGTCATAGAACATGAATTTGTAAGAACATAAAAACATCTCAAAATGCTTTGTCTTTCTTGGCGTTGATGTCATTTGACTCCAAACATGCCCCTATAATGCCCAAATAGTATACCAATAGTAATAGAGCATAATACAATTGTGAAAGAGTAACACTATGGTAATCATTATGAGCTTACTGTGATACTAATAGGATACTAGTAATGAACTAGTGTTACATCTTGATTGATTGGCTGTTTCTGTCATTAATGGTGTTATAGGACGTACAAGCAAATAGGTATTTATTATATCTATCTTCATTGAGTGAGGGAAGTTTAGGTATAATAGAGGAAAGTGAGACATCCAGTAGGTCTAATAGGCGGAGATCAACTAGAGGTGAGAAGATCAGAAGAAAATTCCATAGATGCATGGAATTTTTTCTTGCGAAAGGGGGATCATGTTCTTATGATCATGAGAGAATAGATGACATCGAGGTTCCCTTGAGGTACAAACATATAGTGAAACAATGGGTACCCAAGGATCTTCTTGAAATAAACACTGATTTTTGTGTAAACGAAAGGGTATACCAGATTGCTCCATCATCATTACATGGTTTGGGGCTATTTTCCATGGATGGAATAAAGGTCTATTACGATGGATTAACTGAATTGATGGAGTACGTCAGAACCTGTTATATCTACAAAGATTGGATATGAATAGTCCAATATACAAAACGTATGTGAAGATATGTCTTGGCTGCAAATTGTATACAACTAAAAAGCAATGATCAAAATAAATGAGAAACTATCTATATTGATGGAAGGCCAAAAGCAATGGGGAATATTGCAGGGTTTATAAACAGTACATGACGTGCAAACACAAATAAGCGACCCAATTGCGTATTTGAGGGGCGTGAAGGAAACCATGTATTCATATGTGCAATAAAATCAATAGCTGCAGGGAAAGAATTATTGATTGATTATAATTTGAATCAAATAGATACAAATGTTTCTATTATGGGGGTGGTACGTATACTAATTTACCCAACCTGCAAGTAATGAATCTTATATTTTATGATTTTCATTATGTTCTTTACAGTGTTAATCCATTTGGAGAGCTTCAGTCTGTTTAGTACTTAGTGTGTCCTATTTTTGTTATCAACATTTGAATTTCTCATACATTTGAATTTCTAATAAAATTGAATTTATTTCTCATGATAATGATCACGGTTCTAATTTTACTGTAATGTGGTAGGTTGATCATCGTAAATCAAAAGTGGCCTCAAAACAAGTAAATGAACAACAATTTTCGAATTGCATTTATTGTGCATTTTATTTATGTGGTGATTGATTATTTTATTTGTTTACATAACTAAATTATCATTTATTTTGTCGAATATGTAGTTGGAGGGACATGATGTTGATGATGATTTTCTCGGCGAAAGGGATTTGTATGAATCCCCCGACCCTATGGTTTTAATTAGAAAAAATATCAATAAAGGAAACAAGGAACTAGCTCACTTGTTAGATATTCTAGATCAAAGTCCCGAGGTTGAAGAAAGGATCAAAGAAGTTATGACAAGGCATAAGACATATAAGGTAATAAACATAATTTCAAGTGGTTTTATTTCTATGTCATAAGATCAATTATGAAAGCTTGATTTTTAACTTTTACATTATCTAAATGAAAAAATGTTTTCTTTCTTATATAGAGATTTTTGGATCCTGTTGACTCCGACATGCATGGTGTCGATAGTAGTGGCACTGCACAGATGCCACAGGGTCCTGACATAGGCCCTCATATAGATACCAAGACACAACTATTCAGATCTCCACCTTCCACACCATTAGGTGGGAACCACGACACACACACCGAGGAAGCGACCACATGGGTAGGCTTTGGAGGTGGTGACAAAGATGAGGCCAATGATTTGACAAACTATATGGTTTATTTTCCTAAAGAAAGACGTGTGACCAACACAAGAACCATTAAGGGAACATTTATGGTCAACAAGGAAGGGATTCCATTAAAGCAGTTAAAGTCCCAGGTAATTTTAAAATTTTAATTGTTTCATGTTCTTTATGTAGATAAATATAAATCATCCAAATTATTATTTTTAAATTAATAATCATATAATCATTTTTCATGTAGGGAATAACGATTTTTATAGGTCCTTGGAGAATAAGGCATTGCTGATTTTTGGGCCCACCATATGGGAGAAGTGGAATTCCCAGAATTCCAACCTCAAAAAAGAATTGATGGACTATCTTGAAAGCCTTTTTGGTGTAGACACATTTAATAAGACCTTGGCCACCACCGCAGCTGGCCAATATTCAAAATATAGGTGAGAAACATATAGGAAGCACTTGAAACAAAACGATAGGTACGAGAATCCTCTAATGATTCCAGAGAGGGAGTGGAAGGCCCTCATTGAGGACACAAAATAGAAGAAATTGACAGATGAAGGAAAAACATTCTCTGGTCCCAGAAGGTAAATTACAATTTCAATTCAATACCTTCAATTTTTTTTAGATGTAAATAAAATTGTGGTATATATTAACATAATTGAAACTTTTGATGATAGGTTGAATGAAACGTCAAAGGCCAGAAAAGAAAGGCTTTCCAAATGTGGCCAGCACAGGCTAGGCTAGGCAGTTACCTGAAGTTCCAATAAGGAATTGTAAGTACCTAAATATCTTATTTGTATTTCCTTAAAAATTTTAGGTAATTGCAACAAATAACATTAAAAATACATACTCTTATGCAATGCAGGGTGACGAGTTTGGTACTGAAACCACAGAGGAAGACCTCTAGCTTGGTTACAAGTACGACTATAAAGCTGTAGTTGAATACCGAAAAAGATTGGGGTAGATACCAAGAACCACTTTGCAGGATAAGGTAAATAAAATTCAATCCACATTAACCTTTATTATTAATATAATACAGTCATGTTGGATATTATTAATATTTACAACTTTGTTTTAATCAGGGGAGCAACACTGTCAACAAATGCACTAGTATTGGAGAGCAGTGCGTTGATAACAATTTTCAACTAGAAGATGGTTCTCATTAGATACAATTGAATATATAATCTGGTTGAAGTATAAGTTGAAAACATTTTAAAATTGAACTTGATATTGATTCACCCCCCTCTCAGTATCAATAGTTGGAATCAGAGCGGGTTACCTTCAGTACAGTTTAACCACTGGAAGGAAGATCCTAAGCAGAAATGGAAGACAACATTCCAAATTGGATTCCACCATTTTATGGAAGCAATTTTGAATATTTGAGTAATAGAATGGAAACTTTCTTGAAATATCTTGGGGAAGATGTTTGGTTCTCAGTTGCTTCAGGAAACAATGCTTTGAAGAAACCAAAGACTGCAACTCATAAGGAAGCAAGAAGGAACAACAAATTGTAAATAGATACCATCCTGGATGGATTGAAAGATTCAGTGAAATCCAAGGTGGGATCACATGCATTAGAAAAAGAGATTTGGGACAATCTACAAGACCTTTATGCAAGGGAAGAAGCAAAAGAAGAAGAATAAGTTGAAGCAAATTATATCATCTCAAATTTCAAAGAAGCAAATAGAGGTGAGTTCTTTTTCTTTAATTGTGAAGGAGTAGAACATCTTGAATTTGAATGTCCTTATCCAAGGATTGAAATAGATGATATTGAAGAAGAAAAATTCCAATGAAGAATAAGAAAATCATGAAGTAGAAATGATTCAACAAGAAGATGAGAATTTTAAAAAATTGAAGCCCGTTGAGATTGAAAATAGCAAGCTCAAAAAAGCGCATAGAAAAATAAGAAGTGAATTGGGTAGTTTTGAAAAGACAATTTAAAGCTTGAAGAAACAATTAGAAGACTTTGAGAGACTAAGAGAAGAAACCATTTCTTTGAAAACTCTACTCGAAGAAGCAAGAAGAATTGGAGAAGTAAGGAATGTCCAAATGATGAAGAAATAAGAATATTGTGAGAAACTTGAACAAGAAGTTGTCTCATTGAGGAAGAGCTTAAGAAAATCTCAAGTGCCAAAAGACTTAACACATCTTGGATGCATGGGTGAAACTTCATACAAAGAAGATTCAAATACCAACAAGAAGGTTGAAGAAATCTCTACATAGACAGTTGATGAGAAGTGGACCAGGATACTAGAAAGAAGGAATGATTACAAAAGAGATGAATATCCAAGAAGACCTCCTACCTTCAGGAATCAAATAAGATTCAATAAGTATGAAAGAAACTATAGAAGAGTAGATCATGAACCCAGATGGACTACATCACAAAGAAGGTCACTTACTCCCGGGTATCAAAATTTCTTTCTTGGTCATTGTTATACTTGAAATTTTTTTGGACATAAGGCAATTAATTGCAGAATCAATGAAAGGAACAACTATGCTAGAAACATGAATGGTGTAAATAGAAGATATGGAAATAATCATGGATTTGTGATCAAAAGTTATAATTCATTTTCCCCATTGATGGACAAAAACATTGTATGCTACAAATGTAATTATCTTGGTCACAAAGCATGAGATTGCGGATATATGAATGAATATGCTCCTATGCTAACCACAGTATGGAGAAGGAAAGAGATTCCAAACAATGGATATTGTCGAATAGCATTGACCACTGAAGAATGTAAAGAAGAAGATGAATGGTACATAGACAATGGATGTTCTTCACACATGACCGAGGATCAAGACAAATTCATCAGCTTGAAGAGAAAGGGTGGAAATGTTGCATTTGGGGATGAATCATTTTCCAAAATACGTGGAAAATGTGTAGTAGAGTTTGGAAGCAAAAATGTAAAAGCAAAGAATGTCCTATTGGAAGACTTGAAGCATAATCTACTCAGTGTTAGTAAAATGTGTGATCAAGGATATACTCTCACGTTTGATTCACAAAGATGAAAAATCAAAGAAGAAGGTTTAGGAAGATTGGTTGCAACTACAAAAATAAGACCAAGTAACATATATGTCCTAGATCCATGAAAATCTCCAAAGAAGAAAGAGACCATAAAAATGAAGTGTTATTAAGTGCTATATGTTCAGGGGGAGCAGCCCCAACGAAGAGAGTTACCTTTTTCCATTAAACTTAGGGGGAGAAACCCCACCCTTTTCCATTGATGTCAAAGGGGGAGAGAAACCAGGAGCATGAGGACAGGGGGAGCATGATTGTTGCCATCAATGACAAAGGGGGATATTGTTGGAAGATTGGTTGTTGTCATTGATGTCAACCCTAGCCATTGGATTTTGGACCCCACAGTTGATTGATGTAGATAGACATGAAGGAAATTACACATGTATATAAAACACCCATGGATGGATGGTATAAGTCATGCCACTTTCGGTGGTATGTGGCACATCACATGGATCCTCGCGATTGAAAAAAAAATGAATTTTTGAAGATGTCAATGTGAATTGAAGCATAAACTACATGTCGGCCCTAATGTTAAAAGGAAGTGACATAAAGGGTATAAATACATATCATTATACATTCATTTTAACACACAGACACAAGTTTGTTAATGAACAAGGAGATATAAGTTGAATTTTAGAGGAAATATGAAGTAAAGAAGGCCGAATTTCAAGGGAGAATGAAGTCTTTTGGTGATGTGTTCTAAGGTATGTTATTTACAGGTCATCTTATCATTTTTTCTATAACTTTGTTTCTAGAACAATTAAGATGGTAAAATTTGGAGGCTATCGAGAAGACATATCTAGGTACATGTGGTAAAATTTTTAGATCTTGTTCGCTATAATTTTGGAGATACACTTTGTGGAAGATAGGGTTTTTGACTAGTCCTGAAGTCAGTCATAAACATGTGTTCTAGGTAAAACAATCATAACATATTCATAGAGAATCCAAATTAGGTGAGACAAATTTAATTAGAAAGAGTACAGGCTGTAGTTTTCTGTGTATGAATTTCAGAATCTGATGTTAAATATTGAGCGCGTGGCATTCTGTACAAGTTCGCTCTCCTGAATAAACCAGAATTGAATAAGGTCTACCATTTTCTCTATAAATCCTTTTCTGAGAGGATTCAAGGAGTGAAAATTGGAGGAGTTTCAGAGAATATATTGAGTAATATTATCTACAGGATCAGAGTATTCCAAGAAGTGAAGAATTGCAGAAGTTGAAGAAGTCTCAGGAAGCATTATCAGGTTCTATGTGATGGCTTCTTGATGGTGATAACTTAATGTAATTTTTTTATTGTCTCTCATATATTCTTGGATGGAAGGAAGGGGCAAGGATGGATAGGTCAACCCTCTCTTGATATTGGAAGTTTGTATATTCATTTTGGAGGTTTATCCCTCCATTTATATTTGGAAGCTGTAGCTACCTTTGGAAGTCATTACTTCCCTTGAACAATAACTAATGATTATTTCTCATATATTGTGCATGGTGTATTGTGGTGTATTGGTGTAACTCTT
>CBVK0100981333.1:0-15940 GCA_900067695.1 Picea abies
CTAGAGAGTGTCCAAGAGGGGTCCAAAGGGAAATAATTTATGGGTATTAAGTCAAACCCACTTTTTTGAATTTTGTTATCTTCTGGGGAAAACCCTCTATTTCTGATTGAGTGTATGAGAGCCCAATCGTTGAATATCTGTCATAGGGTGGGTGTGAGAATCAAATCCCATAGTTATTGGAGTGAATGGGGTTGAAGTACAATCAACATTTTGCAGAGTGAGCAATCAATTATCTTGGGGAAAGAGAGAAAATTTGTATGGGTAGTAACAAACAATTTTACACATTTAGTTTTATCATGAACAATAAGAGAGAAGAGGGGAGAAGAGCTTGGGAGCTGGAACAACAAGGTTGGGCGAATTTTTGGAGCATGTTGGAGCATTTTGGAGTTGGAAATTGAAGAGCTAGGTTGTTAGGCTTGAAGAGTGAACTCCTGGGTGAGTTGCATTGTATCAACAAGAGTTTGTTGTTGCTTTTGCTGGTGGTTTTCCTGGTAGTGAGTTCCCTTGAGTTCCCAGTAGAGAGATTCCTAGCTACCTGAGCCAGAGAGACCTTGATAAACGAATGGGATGCCCGATGGACTGAGAGTAGTGAAGGGGTACATTCTTTGGGTTCTGTAGGTCAAGAGGAAGAGAGCTGGAGGAAATTTGGAATAGCTGTAGGAGAAAACCAGTGGGTTGTGTGATATTGAGCTGTGAGGGGACTGTGAGAGGCACCCTTATTTTGTGGATTCCTAGCCCCAACTCGTGCGTGACTTGTTGTTGAGATTTTGAACAACAGGTCTATGGTTGGGTGGAACGTCCTTTCCAGTCAACTGGTTGCACAAACTTTCTTTTAAAGATAAGTGTTTATCTATTTTGCTGAGTTATTTATGAGTTCATGGCTGTGCGTTTACTCTGTGAATGAGAATGATTTTATATGTTGTTATATATGTTTTATCAATTGCATTCATGCTTGTTTAGATTGTTGTAGTTGCATTTAATTATGGGTATTATAATCTGATTGTAAATGTGAATTAAGTCGCAGCTGGTAAACTATAGGAATCTAGTTAGTGGAAGAAAATTTCGTTTTATGTGTATTTTCGCGTAGTAATGTTCCCTGGTTAACTTGGGGAACATTATAGAATGGTGTTAGAGTTCAAGGTTCAACACTTAGCTTGTATGGGCCAGGAGCTAGCACGAATTGAGCAAATTCGTGGTTATAGATTTCGTCCTATGGCGAATTTGGGGGAAAAATGGTGAACAGAAGTGAAATCCCCAAATTACGAGCAGATTTCAAGTTCAGTGCTTCAGAGCAGAAAAATAAGAAAACTTATGGTGTCGATCTACAAGTTGCAGAATTGAATTCGGCCATGGAAGTCAAATTCTTGTGTGTTTCAGGGTGAGTGAAGTTTTGCGGATCGATGGTCCAGATTAATTCGACTGTGAGGATCAACGATCGAGATTCAATCTTGAAGCGGGGCATAAGGGTGAATCTAAAAGGAGGAGTCCAATGGTGCGAGCCGAATGAATGAGGACCGTTCATCGTATCGAGGGTCAATTCTAGCCGTTCATCGGAAGTTGGGTTTCCAAAAAAGTCTTGAAGGAGGGCGTGAGTTGAAGTCTGAAGAAGAGAAGCCCGATGGTAGAAGCCCGAAAGAACGAGACTCATTGGATCAATCGAGGTCATTCTCAGTCGTCGAATCTCGCGGAGATGTTCTTTCTAAAAAGTGTTTTCAGGAGAGCTAACGGGTTTGGGCGTGTTTTGCGTTCGAAAGAAAATCAGTCTGACCAAGTTAAAGGTCGAGCAGTTGAGGCTTTTCGAGAAGATATAGATTGTCGGATGCGAGTGGTTTCAACCATTAGATCTATCGGAAAATAAACTTCGGAAAGGTCGAGGAGCATGGTAAGTTGTTAACGACAAAAGGTTTCGATGGGCGAGTCCGATTGAGCGAGCTCGATAGGCAATCGGAGCTCGGAGTTCAAAGGGTCGAGGAACATGGCAAGCTGTGTTTCTGACGGAGGGTTTCCAATGGGAGGAGTTTGATAGTGCTTTGGACTGTGAGTTTCGGGAGGATTCGTGTACCCAGTGATTTAAATTTTCTGATAGGAAAGATTTCGATGAAGAACTTTCGATAGGCCTGTGGAGGTCTAGCTATAGCTTGGCAAGGCCAAGAAGATCAACGATTGGGATTAATCTCGATTTTGAGATCGACGGTTTGGATCTAAAGACTGATACAAAAGTAATTTAGTGATTTTTTCCATGAAAATTCCAGTTTTTGAAGGTATTCATTTTGCAAGGCATTTTTGAGGGCCTAACCAACGTTTTTAGAAAATCAAATTTGTACAAAATTGTATGTCCTTTCAGGACACATAATTTTTGCTTCTAAAATGATAGAGCTCGAAGAGAGCTTTCCAACAAGCTAAACTGTTCGCCAAACAGAGCTTGTATGAGGGAGTTACAGCCAAAAGAGTCAAGGGTAAAAATTAGGTACCATATTTCTTTTAGAGGGCATAACTCCTCGCTCATGATTCAGTTTGGGGCCCAAGAGCAGTCTATGGAAAGCTCATGGACTGTAGAAGTCAGCCATGGAGCCAGATTTGAGTTTTGGGTATCTCAAAATGTGTTGGTAGAGAAAGAGGACACATGTAGCATGCAGGGTTGAAAAAGGGAAAATGGTTAAAACTTTTGAAAACCATAACTATCTGCTTGGAACTCATAATTGGGAAAATAAATAGTTGATGGAAAGGTCTCGAGGAGGAGAATCCATCTGGTAACCCAAAAAATTAATTTAAGCAATAAATTTTGCAGTCAAATCAAAAGAAGATGACCAATGGCATTCAAAGGCAGAAGAGAATTTATGAATTTATAATTTTTTAAAATTTTGAGAAATATAGGTGTTTAACATAGGTACAATTTCTTTGGCATTGGTCACAATGAAGTGATTTTCACAGAAGATTTGTTGAAGACATTTCTAGTTTACTGCCATAGTTTGTTAAACAAGAAACTAGGAAAGAAAAGAGTGATAATGAAACCAATAAATATGATAAAAACTACTTGTATTTTAGCTACTAAAGGTCTCTAGGCCAAGGGTATGAAAGTTGGAAGACTCAATCTTACTGATTGTCAAGGTAAATCCATCTAAATCCTACCTTCAATGCAAGGATGCATGAGGGTGATGGCAACCTTTCCTACCTTCAATGCAAGGATGCATGAGGGTGATGGCAACCTTTTAGAGCTAAAAGATTGTCTAGGCTGGTTTAGTGGAATCTTGCCTTCAAAGTTAGGGAGACGACAATTTGATAGAGCATTGATGAAGACCTATATTAGGGGATGAGGAGAAGTTGAAGGCATGTCATGTAACCCAAGATACCATCCTAGATAACTGTAGAGTGCTATTGTTGGTTACCCAACTATCTCGGTAGATGGCGGTAGGCCCGTATGCCATCTTCAAGATTTTTTACTCATCCTCTAGTTTTTAAATCTCTTTTTTAAAAGTTTTTGAGATTTTGTATAAAGCGAGGGGTAGATAGTTGAAAAATTAGAATTTTGTGTTAAAGGTGGGTGTTGGAGATTAAACACTTGAATACTATTTAAGAGACATAAATATTTGTCTAATGGTTACTTTATATGTCAGTGGCATGTGACCAATGTGACATTTAGATGTTGAAGTTAGGCTTAGGTGGTTAAACAACCATAACCATTTAGGTGTGTGTATAACTACGTAAAGGAAGACAATATATGTTCTGGGAGAGATGTATTGTTGCAATTGTTAATGATAAATTCATTTCTTTATTTTCTATGTCCACCATCTTTATGAATGCATACATTATAAATTATCACATGTTGATGCGTTGTATTCCAATTGAACACAATTTTCTTGGCATCTTTGTGCAAGCTTTCCTGAAGACGTTGTGACATGGTAGAATCCAAAGACTAATCATATATAGAAATCTACTAAGTTGAGAAAGTTTCGTAGTTTAGGTAGGCCATTCATGAATAACTTGTACCTTCTCTAGATTGACATGAACACCTATATCCTCAACAATGAAAATCAAGGTATCCGATGTACTTTATGGTGAATGCACACTTCTCCAGTTTGGAAAAAAGCTCACGGTTGTGTAAAGTTTTGAGAAGCAGAGCAATGTTATGGAAGCGTTCATCTCCTTTTCAATGGAAAATAAGAACCTAATAAATATATAGTACTTTTATTTTTTTTGTTCCTTATTGTCGATCTTTGTCATTGTGCTGTGAGTCTCTTTCTCACAAGGAGGATTGGCATGATTTTCAATTATGTGTTTCTCAATTGTCTTGGATCACTGCCTTGTTCCTTGAATTTAGCTTCCCCATGGTATGCACTAAGTTGCTCAAACTTGATCAATGGTGTGTATACTATGTTGACTTGGTCCACTTTGAACATTGCCATCCACACAACTGTTTTACACTATGATGTGGTGCTAATGTGGTGTGCTATACTATCATTGAGGTGGTGCAGGGAGTTTGTTGATGGGTTGGTGCTAAAGGGATTTGGTGCGATCACTGATAGTCCAACAATGGTTGCATGGGAGAATTTGGTACGATGAAAGAATGGAATTTATTGTGCGAGAAGGATTTGGCACGACAAGTATTGTAAATGTTGGGCATAACATTTTTTGGCATAGAGCAAAATTGTGTGGTTGAACAAATCGCCTTGTAGGGAGCATAGACCAATTATAACCGAAAGTGTTTTGGAAATCAACATTTCTTGAATTGATCTAGTAGATCCTTGTCTTTCCACTCCTTACTAGGAGGTTTGAATTCTAGTTGGGATGAAAGTTGCTCGTCACCTCAGTAGTTGGGAAGTGCTTTGAGTTATTAGAATATTGTGATTCATTCTCAACATTAGCTCAATCTTTAGTTCTAGCTTCCTTTAGATATAGTACTTTTATGTTTTGACACTTGTTAACAAAAAGGTTGGCATTGTAGTGGTTATTTCATGTTCTAGTAAACTAATTTTATGTTTTACGTGATAGATGTCTTCCATGGCTACATTTATTTTTTATTATATATATTTTTGGTTGAAATGCTTCCAATGAACACCCACAATTGACCACTGTTCAAACTTCAATGTGAGATATTACAATGTGGTAGAAGCATCTCACAAGATATAGAATCATCCCTTTGGCTAAGTAGTGGTGTTTTGGGGGTATTTATTCCGCAAAAGTTGCCCATGACTTGCACTTGGCCCCATCTGCAATAAATGGTCCTCTTGTGGAGGCACTCCAGTTTGTGAGGTGCAAACATGTCACTTGGGAGAATTGAACATTGGTGAGGGAAACGACAACACTTGCTTTCATCAACCAGGCAAGCTCCTGTTGACAACATGCTTACATTTAAAGTAAGGCTGATAAAATTGATATTGATTTGCACTAATACTAGTCAGTTTGCCTCCCCTCGATTACATCTATTGACAATTTAGTTCAGTGTGTAAACATCCCTATGTCTCCCGTTAAGATTACCTGAGTTCCATATTTTTTATCTGATTGAGAGGGGCTTAGGACCCTAGTCTGGGTTGTGTTAGCCTCTTAGTACATTATTTTTAATATTTTGTCATATGTGGCGGCTATTTAGTGGAGGGTATTGACACCCCCTTAACTTGTGCAAATATTATGTCTATCATTTTAGTTCTCTTTAAAGACTCACCCAGCGCCATGTTGTTCATCTCTGGTTGAGTAGGGGTTTAGTCTTGAGGCAGGTCAGTGTGAGATTGGTTTACATGCAAACCTTGTTGTTATCCATGGGTTCTTCTGCTGATTTGATTGGATGCCTAATATGATACCATGCATGGAAAGCAATCTCTTGAAGATATTTGTAAATCTATTATCTTACCATTGATGGAATTTAAGGGACCTCCTTCCCTTTGACCTGGCCGCTTCTTTAAGGATTCAAGATTGGTTGCTACCCCCCGCCCCCCATCAGAGATGTCTCCTAGAGTATGCCTCGATCCAGCATATAAAAAGAGAAGTTTGATCAGAACACACATTATGTTTGGTGGTCATCTCTTCTTTGAGTATTGAATTTGAATCTTGACCGAAATTGAGCAGAGAGTTGCATCCCCAATGGATTCCATCATCTCTTCTTTGAGTATTGAATTTGACTGATCACCTTTTTCTCTTATTTATTGTTGCTAACTAATTTTGACTCTGGCTTGGTGCATTTGCAATTGAGTCATCTCTAGTTCCCCTTGGTCATGGTCAGTCAATCTGTTGTGCTCTGAACTGTAGTATAATTTTTACTGTCTTAATTTTTGAAGTGTTCAAAGTTGGAGAGAAGTTGATATTGTTTCTATCCAATTGTCAGTTCAGTTCTATGTCATCTAAATGCTAAACTTCTCATCAAGCGATGTTTGAGCTGCTGCATTTGCAGGTACTGTTCATTCTTATTAAGTGGTAATTGTAAATAGTTAAAATTGATTAGTTCTTAAAGAGTAGATGCAAATATGGTCATGCATGTATATAATCCTTCAACAACAATCACAGCCTATTCATCTGTATTTATTTTCTTTGAGCAGTTCACATGGAAAAATAAATTTGTACTGATAAGAAATATACATGGGTTAACTTGGAGAATCAAATGGAGACATTTAACTGATAGCTTTGTTTCCTTTTTCAGGATTGGGATTAGATGCAATGATGTCGACAGAGGCAGGTGGCAGGCCAAACATATCATCATCTTTAGATAAGCTTGCTAAACAACCAGGAGTTTTTCAGAGAAGAGGACTGGCAATTTCTCCTGATTGCTTTTGGGAAGCTCCAAAAGCGAAGCCCAATATTGAATCAAGGTTTAGTGGGGTTGAACTAAATAAAAGTTTGTCCCCTATTACTTGGAGAGTCGCCAACCAGACACTGGGGCTGAGAGAAGCATCCTGTATGCCGTATTCATCTTCTCTAACTGACAAGAATCTTGACAAATTAGATTCTTTCAACATTAATGGTGGAAATAGTCATTTTTCAAGCTCCTTCTCCACGTTATTTGAGAGCAAGTGTAAGTAAAAATTTTATTCCTCATTTAAAGCATAGCTGTTGCAATTCTCTTACAGGTACTGAATCTGCAATGGATAAATATTTCTTTATGGTCTTTTCAGGGATGGTACACCATAATCAACTGTGCTGCTTTCCAACAGTCAGAAACTTTAGTGCCTTTTTCACAAAAAGACCAATTATGAATATGTTTAAAACTTACAGAATGTGGATACACATTTTTATTTTTGATTAATCTCCCATCAGATATATTTGAATTTAATACAGAGCCTTTATTCAGAAATTAGAATTATCATTAACTTCCTCAAGTTTGTATGTATGATTTTTATGTAGGGGTTCATTAACAACGTTCAAAGTGTAGGATGGATTTTATGGTTCAATTCAGTATCTTGAGCGTGCAGTCATTTTTACAGTTGACCTATGATAGCTTTTGATTTGTAATGCAGTGAACTTATCATCCCATGATGCTGTAGCTGATCACTTTGTTGATACTGCTACAACTCAATTGGAGGAGGATGATCTTTTTCTATCACTTGAGGAGTTGGAATCACACACCATAGGAAACCTTCTTCCTGATGATGATGAATTATTGTCTAGTCTTGTTGATGAAGTTGATTGCATTGCTCAGTCTAACAATGTAGAGGAAATTGAAGATTTTGATTTGTTTAGCAGTGGGGGTGGCATGGAGCTAGAAGCAGATACTTGTGATAGTTCCAATGGCTGTAAAAGTTTAGATGTCTTTGGTGGGGTTCCCACTTCTCAGCAAGGCGGATCGAATGGTTCTGTTGCTGGGGAGCATCCTTATGGAGAACACCCATCAAGGACTCTCTTTGTAAGAAATATTAACAGCAATGTTGAAGATAGTGAGCTGCGGTCTCTTTTTGAGGTGCTTATTTCTGAGCTACATGATTCTGTTTAAATTTCCAAGTGTTGTTTTGGTGGTAGGCATCTTTAGAATGTGGCATAGAAGGCTATTATTTTATGAGAAATAAGTGCTTGCCAGGTTTTCAGGTTTTATGATATCCTATAATCATGCAAAGTGTGATGCTTCACTTAATGATTTCTTTTGCTGTATTTGCTCAATTGTGTCCTCTTTAGCAATATGGCACCATACGTACACTGTACACTGCTTGCAAACATCGTGGATTTGTCATGATATCATATTATGACATAAGGGCAGCACGTGGTGCTATGAGAGCACTACAGAACAAACCCTTGAAGCGACGAAAGCTAGATATACACTTTTCAATCCCGAAGGTATGTTTGACTTGTGCTTTCTATTCGGTCTTTTAAGCATTATTCCTTCTGAATTACTGACTTTAGCATATGTTTTGATTCTCAAGCATAGCCTTTGTCCTTGACTATTGTCTATGATTAACATTTTTCTACTTTATCTATCCCAGGCAATTTTAAAGTTTATTTAATTCCTTTCATTCAATTTCAGATTTCCACCTTCGTATATCTGGTTGGTTGAATCAGTCTATTACTAAAAGTTGTTTTACTTGATAAAATGAAGGGTTTCGCTAGTAAAAATTGGCTGCTTTAAACCTCCACAATATTTTATTACATTAGCCCCAAGGGTTATCTTGATTGGTAGATGCTCTTGTTTGAAAGTTCATGGATGTCTTTCAGATTTCCACCTTTGTATATCTGGTTGATTAAATCAGTCTATCAGTTCAAGTTGTTTTAATTGATAAAATGAAGGGTTTCGTTAGTAGAAATTGGCTGTTTTCAACCTCTACAATAATCTTATTATATTAGCCCCAAGGGTTATCTTCATCGGTAGATGCTTTTGTTTGGAAGTTCATGGATATCTCAGGATCAAATTTCATTCAGTCCCTTGGGGCTACCAGCTGGTATGTTGGCTGGAAGCTACTACCACCCTCCTTCCAAAAAGATGGGGAAAAGGCGGGAAATCCATGGGGTCTGGCAAGGTACCAGCATCCTCACTTGGAATGCCTAATATGCGTGCGAGTGAGGGACTATATTTCTCTGGAAAAAATAATCTTATTATATTATAGCAATGTTACATAGAATAATCAGAAGATTTTACAAAATTCATTTCCGTTCTCTTTGCAAGGAATGATTGTGCGGCTTGTTTGGTATTTTCTGTTTCTTGCAAGGTTATTTGGTAAGAATATTTATCAACAATTTAAAAGCAGTTGATCCTTTATGATTATCCATAGTCATTCTGACAGTTTCACTGAAATTTACTTACACTTACTAGCAGGACAATCCTTCAGATAAAGATGTAAACCAAGGCACACTTGTGGTGTTCAACCTCGATCCATCTGTTTCAAATGATGATCTCCGGCAAATATTTGGTGTCCATGGTGAAATCAAAGAGGTGAGCTTGCCAGGAGTGGCAAGAATACCAGAATCATGTATTTTTAGACTGTTAACAATTTTGAGAGATGTCAAACATGCACTGGTTTTTGCTAAATAAAATCAGAAATTGTTTCACAACTCTTTATTGTTAGGTTGACAGTGAATGTTAAATGATAACCTTCATTTTCCTAACTAAATTAGAGGTACTTTTACAGATCAGAGAAACTCCACATAAGCGCCACCACAAATTTATCGAGTTCTATGATGTTAGGGCTGCTGAAAAAGCCCTAAAGGTGTTGAATAAAAGTGATATTGCTGGAAAGCGAATAAAGTTGGAACCGAGTCGTCCTGGTGGTGCTAGACGGTGGTATTTCAAATACAATTACCATTTCTTTTCATAGATGAAATTGATTTATGATTTTATTTTTTCCTTTTTCTTCCTTCTGCAATTTCATTATGAATCATATTTGAAGATGTGGAATGTTTTTTCTCATGTCTTGATAGAAGTCATTATAAACCATTTTCCTACAAAAAATCTTGTCTGTTTTGGGCCTTGGCAGCACGATGCCTGGTTACAAAATCATGAATACAGAAAACAATTGATCTCAATATTGTTTTCGAAAAATAAGGTTTTGGAGTTCACCTAAAGGAAGAAATTCCCCATGGAAATCTATACTTTGATCTCAATATTGATTACCCTACCGTATCAAGATTGAGATCGCGGATACAGAAAAAAAAGTATCTCAGTATTGTTTTCAGAAAATAAGATTTTTTGAGTTAGCCTAGAGGAAGAAACATCCCTTGGAATTCTGTACTTTGATTCACTGTAGAAATGTTAAATTTCCACTTGGAAAATGCAAAAGTCAGGAGGAAGTTTTGGTGGATAAATATTTTAAGACAAATTAAATCCCCATACTGGGAATTCTCTCTGTGATAAAAAATATTGCATTCTGTGCTAGTTCTGGAAAACAAAACTGTTTTTTCTAAAATCAGGAAAATGACAATTACTGATTCCTTACCACAACATACTCATCAGATGTTCACTCGAAATTGGACAGTGCTAGATGCTTCACTACCTAGCTCAACTGAAGTTTGAACCATTGAGATGCGCTACTGTTTTAATTTTTAATGCACTTTTGTGAGTATGTGTATTATGGTGGACTGTGTTCCTCAACTTTTGATGGTTCAAATTGTTAAGGGCAACACCAAGTAACAGTTGGACTCGAGTTTCTTATCTGTTTAACAAAACCTTTTAGAGGCATCAGAATATATTTTCCGTTAGCATTTGAAGCCTCTCAAGGAATTTAATTTATACATTTTTTGCATATATTGAGCACAATCAAGAGTCCTACATGGATAGATTTGATAACTTAAATAGGGAGTTTTGGATCCACTGATATGTTCATTTTTGACTTGAAACTAATACCCTTTTCGTTGTTTGTCCATGTATTAGCATGGGGTTTCAAGATCATTAATTATCTACCTTTGACCTAGCTTCATCTAGGACCTAGCATAGTTATGCAAGATTATCTCATCTTCTAGCAGTAGTTCAGATATCAGTAGGATGCTGGAGCTGATCTCCAGTTAAAATGGATTCCAAACTTTATGAACAAGGGCTCAAAAATCCTCCGACTCTAAATGTGACACATTCAATTTGATAACTGAAGATGGCGGTGCATCAACTGAGTGTCTTAGAGAAATCAAGGTCAGAATTAGAAGATGATTTGATCCAGTCACATCCATCAACACATCCACTGGGCAAAGTTTGCCAAAAAAGGCTATCTCAATTAAAGGGCCATAAAAATGATCCAGTCGAGTGGCGAGCCTGAACTTTGTCCTGTACTTGCCTGTAATTGGTCCAAGTGAACCAACCCCCACAATCTAGACCCTTCTGTCTCCAATTGGGATAAAAAATTTGAAGAGTTTCCTTGCGTTGACACCAAGCTTTCTTCTCTAAACCACTAATCATTGAATGCCTGCCTCCACTACTGTCCCCATTCCACTCCACCATGTTAAAATCCTTCCCATAGTCCACCCTGCAGTCGAAAGAGAGGAGGCCCTCTAATCCCAAAGGAGATGCCACTTAGAATTGAGATTAGGGGTGTACATTGCAAAAAAAACTGAGAACCCAATCCTGGATTAGAAGTGTGACCTAGATACATCTATCCTCAAGGTTCGAACCAAAAGAAATCACGAAACTCTACAAAGGTGAGGAAAGGGCGGCCACCACTCCTCCACTCCAACAATGTTTTGAAGCCCAAAAGGGCCCATTCCAACAATAATTTATTCGATTTTGAAGCTCAAATCCGATTGACTTGACCTCATGTAAGAAGGACACATCCCTCACACATTCTATGACAGTAAGGAAAACTTCATTGCAATGAGAAATGAAGTCCTAAACTATTGTATTGGTTGGCCATCTCAAAACTCTCTGGCATCCAATGATTTGGTGAGTGAATCATTGCATCCTTATAGTATTTTGTTCATTGTTGAGGACTAGGATCACTAGTTGCTTGCTGACACGAGTAGGGGAGGAAATCCCCTTTTTCTTCTCACTAGTTGCTTGCTGACACGAGTAGGGGAGGAAATCCCCTTTTTCTTCTGAGACCAAACTTGGCAACCTTGCTTGATCTCCAGAGTCCATACTATTGGACCCTTGATGCACAACAATCCTCCTGCTTTCAGGAACTAAAGCTTGAGGCAAGTGTGGTTGCCCCACCACCAAGGATGCACTAGGAACCAACAACTAAATTGTTTGAGGATTAGAAGGATGGGCAACACCAACTCTAGGTATAGAAGAACTTCATCCACTCGTAGTTGATCCACTAGAGCCTAAACCACCAAGGCCACCACTAGGATCACTAGGCTTAGTGCCACCTACTCTTGAATCTGTACCACCACCCAAGCAGGCACCTCCCCCAGTACGTATGCCCCTTGAAGAGCCACCACCACCACCACCACCAACACCCTGCTTAGAGGCCACAAAGGAACCTTCCAACTCTTCACCTTGAGAAGGTGTCATGCCCAAACTCCTTGAGCTTGGGCTTGCAAAGAGGGCAATCCTTAATCTTATGATCTTGAGCCTAGCGTGTAGAGCAAGCATTTGACAGGTTGAGATACTAAAATTTTCGTTGTTGACTCCATCAATAGTGCAGATTGAAATTAAAGGGGGAAGCTTCTACCTCAAGTCCACCTCCACACACACCCATGGGTTAGCTTTGATGGATTACATTGGCTATCAAGGATGAGAACTTTACTGAACTGGCGAGCAAACAAATCAATAAATGAGTGCATATCTACTAGAAGGGAAAGGAATTCTAACCAAAGGGTATAATTAGCCTATTCACAGTCTTTTGTGTTAAAATCCTCCCTCTATAATTGAACATTAGCAAGAGAACCATCAATGTTCCAAGTACCATATTATAACCCTGACAAATTGCAACATTCGAGTTAAACAAAAGACATACATATTTCGAACCCAAACCCTAGTAAGAGTTTAAGGATATACCCTTCGTCTCCCAGTTCATAGACACTAGTGATTGAAAGCATCTTCATTTGGCATGCGGGTAAAATGAATAAAGTGGCTTGAGTCTCTAAATGTTTGCACCCCTAAAAAATATTCCTTGTTGTTAATAAGGAAGAAGTTGAATTCATCATGATTTGGAAGGGGTGGAACAACATTCTAAATGGATGGTTGAGAGGGGATTCTTGTCTCCTTGGACATGGGCTCCACATGAGGCTACATTGGATTCTCACTAGGGGTTGGCTTTTCTTTGCCCATCATCGAGTCCTCCCCCACAACCACCAAAGCCCTGTCTCCATTCGGCTCGACAAGCCCTAAACCCTCAGCTTGCTCAATCGCACCTTCTAGGCATAAAGGCTTGTTTACATGCATAGGGAAAACCATAGTCTAAGAGTCTGCACTCAAGCTGATCATAAGCTCGGGATAACCATAGTCTAAGAATCTGCGTTCAAGCTGATCACAAGCTTGCCCCCGAAGACACTCACATTACCTTATAGCAGGAGTAGAAGAACCCTTCTCGACACCTAAGAAATTGGCATTCAAGGAGCACACCATCACTCGGACATCACTCTCATTCTCAGTCGGATTCAAAGGAGTGTAGTCAGGGGGAAAACCTTCCCTTGAAAGGTGTCTACATTGGTGCACATTATCAAACCCAAGGAGATTAAGCAAGGTATCTAGTGTGTTAATAGATCGATCCACAACAAATTCAAGTGTCTAGTGTGTTAATAGATCGATCCACAACAAATTCTTGGTGCGGTACACTTGAATCTGTGTGAGTATGGATCGTGTTCGTACGGTACAATTGTGGTTTCGTCTTGCTCCCAAACTCTTTTTCCCTCTATTGTTGACCTCTCTCATTGCTTTTCCTGCAAATAGACCATTGAAAAACCTATGTGCTAAAGCTTTTGTTGTCGTACCTTCCTCCAATCCTATCATACGACACTCCCACACACCTATACGACATCTTGCACCACTGTTCCTACCTCTCTCCATATCCCCGCAACTCCTCCCATCGTTGTTTGTTGCCATCGCTTTCCTCCATCAATTCCTATATATAATTATAATTTATATGTTTTATATGTTGCATTAATTTTTGATATTTATATATAACTTAATAGCATCCTCCTTATTAAGTTATATAATATAAAGTTGGCAATTCTAACAAGGTGGAAGATGAAAAACGTTTTCTCTTGGAGTGTGCAACCTAATCAAAGACTAGATCTCATTTTCAAAACATTTGTAATACCACTGATATTATTATGTGTTAACCCTTGAAAACCAAAGTAAGCTCCGTGTTCTTATTTGCAAATTATTTGAGCTTAGAAACAACATAATAAAACAGAATAATCAATCTTTTTTTCATTTAACTGAGGCTACCAATGTTGGTCTCAATGGATAGTACACCACTATCATCATCATCATTATTAATTCTTGCTTAGCCATCATCGTATATGTTTCTAAATTTTGAAAGTTTTTGTTGAACTTAATGGTGAACTTTCTCAAATGTTTTAACCTTTTTCCCTAGTGAGCTTCTTCCAAATTCCATTGTCATTGAACACAGAAAAAGATACCATCGGGGGTTGGCAACCGATCACCTTGCTCACCGTTGCTTATAAAATAATGACTAAGGCCTTGGCTTTGAGGATCTGGTCGGTTGCAAGGTATGTGGGTTGGTCGGAGTAGATTGGCTTTGTTTAGGTGAGGTTCATTCTTGATATTGTGGTTTCAACTTTCAACGTGGGAGGCTATGGAGTGGGCATAAGAGACTAGTCAGCAATGTCTTGTGTTGAAGATTGACTTCGACAAGGCATATGATCGAATTGATTGGTCCTTTATCTCTGAGTTGTTGTCTTGCTTAGGTTTTGGTGCTCGATGTGTGGCCATGGTGAACATTATCCTCACCAATGCTTTGACCTTTGTTTCAGTTAACAAATCCTTGTCTCCATGGATTGTTCTTCACTGGTCCATTTGTCAGGGGTGCCCTCTGGCTCCTTATTTATATGTTTTGACAATGAATGCATTGGGTTATTTGTTGGAGGTAACACGTATTGCGAGACAGGTTCAAAGTATATAGCTCTCGGATATCTCAAAGATGGTTAATAACCATTTTGCAAATGACTCTCTTTTCTCTGTCAGTGCTGATCAAGGGTCTGTTGATGGTGCTCTCTCTTGCTTGGACACTTTTGTTTTACTTCAGGGACCATGGTCAATGCTCATAAAACTGATTATTGGATTATTGGACTGGATTCCCCTCCTCAGTGGATTCTCGTAGCTTGGTTCCATATTCATCCAGGAGTTATAATTAGATATTTGGGTATCCCTTTTGGGGTTGGGTTGTTGTTGATTGCTATGTTGGATTGGTGTCTTTAGAGATTGCAAAGTTACATATTTGGCATCATAAGGACCTCCCTTTTGCAGGGAAGTTGAATGTGGTTGGATGCATGCTCCAAGCGTATCATGTGTATTATGTCTCTTTTTGGTACCCTAGCAAGACTCTGTTTTGGTGGCTTGAGCAACTCTTGAGGGAATACTTGTGGTTGAAATGGTGGTGAGCAAGGTTTGCCTCTAGTTCCTTGGGATGTTTGCACTATGCCCAAGGACGAGGGGGGTCTTGGCTTGATTGATGTTGCTTCTTAGAGTAGTATTTTGGTGGTTAAGTGGGTGGTGTGGTGTTTGGAGGGTTTGGCACCTTGTGAGGTTCTATTTCGACACTGGATGATGTCAGCCAAGCATCTTGACAGAGTTCGCGGGACTTTTGATCTGTGTGACATTATTTCCACTCCCCACCTCTTTTAAGTTTCGAGCTTGCTATCGGGATGAGAAAACCTTCTATCAGTGTGGTTACTCCCTCTGCAAACCTGCTAACTAGTATGGGAAACCCTCTGCTAGGCTATGGGCTAGTAGGGATTCCATGCTCAATAGATTCTGCTCAACTTAGGATTCCCATTTGTAGTAGTCTAGCCTCATACATGTAGCAGCCTGTTGCCGTCCTTATACACACTTGCAAACTTGAGCTAAGTCCTGCTCACTTAGTGTGCCCTTGGAGGCACAATGTCTAGGTTCAAAGCCCACGCTGTCACTTTGACTTGA
>CBVK0100981340.1:0-11688 GCA_900067695.1 Picea abies
TGATTGAGGAGTTAGTAAAGTCAACATCCTAGATCGCATTCGACTTGGTGATCAATGGTCGAGATTCATTATGGATTGGTTAAAAATTCTAAGTTCATGGAAGATAAATTTTAGAGGAATTATAAAATTCTTAAAATTAATTATTATTATTAGGATTTGGAAAATTTCTTACAATGATGACATGGACCATACACTTGATGTGGACTAATAGGGTCCATAGTGGCATTGCGATGGTGGTAGAAGGACAGGGTCGTTGAGTAGATTTGAATGCATCAATGATCGAGATCACTTGATTTTTAAGAATTAACGATCGAGATTTGTTTGTGGGTTTTGAGAGGCCTGGCGAAGTTTGGAGAAGTTTGGTGGGTCAATGATTGAGATCACTCTGATATAAAAAATCTATGGTATAGATCCAACACAAGGCTCATGGGAACAATATTTTAGGGAAAGGCTTGCAGTAAAAACATTCGTGGAAAATGACTCATGGGAAGAGATTTGATGTCTTGACACTCCACGGGGAAAAGTCCGCAAAGGTTTTGTTTATATCCTTTCCCACTGCAACTTTCAGGAAGAATCGCAAGCATATTAACTTGAAACTTAGTGAGGAAAATTCCATGACAGGGATGATTTTAAGGATGGAAATTTATTTTAAAATATAGAAACCTTGGCGAATCTTAGTAATCCTTCATATGCCAACTATAAATGTTTGACGATATTTTTGTAAAAATATTCAAATTTCTAAGGATTCTATATAGTTCGTATAAAATTTTGGTGATTATTAAGTTAAGATAATTTTATCCTATATAATTTGGGCAAATCATTTTTACAATAGTGAATCATTTTTTTGGAAAAACCATGGAAAATTAGCCCATGAGCAAAATTTAGCCCCTAAAATCATCCCTGTTCCATGAGGAAAATACCAATAGGATTGAGGGCCATAGGTTGCAGAAAAATATTATAACATGTTATCTGACAACTCGATGGGAAAACTTTTTTAGGAAAATCTTGATAGGCTTGCGGCCTGCAGGTTGCAGGAAAATATTATAACATGTTATTTGACAACTTGATGGGAAAAGTCCACGAGGAAAAATATCGATAGGATTTTGAGATGCAGGTTATGGGAAAATACTATAGTGTGCTATTTGGAAATACAATGGGAACAATATGCAAAGGAGAACATGATAGGATTGTAAAAGGTTTGGTCGATGGTCGATGGAGGAGAATGATGGATGATGACATGGTTGATCCTAGAGATGACACATGGATGCATCAGACACGTGCCATGCCATTTCATCAATATTTCCAAGGTCAGAAACATGTTATATTAATATATTGGTACAATAGAAAAGTGGTCAATTTCTATGAATATTTTTAGGAGTTTCAGGGTTATAAACTTGCAGGGGCATTTTTAGGCCCTAAACAACATTTTCACGTAGTCGAAATCGAGAGAACTGTGTGTACCATAGGTACACACATTTTCTACTACTTAAAACTATCACACATAGTCTCTACTAATTAAATGAAAGAAATTGATAATATATTTTCAACGAGATATTCTTAGTGTAAAATAAAGCTCTTATGAGAAAGTCACAGTTGAAATAGTACAAGGTATCATTTAGGTATCGGTTTACTTCTAGAGGGCATAACTCCTTTCTCAAAAGTTGGTTTTGGGAAAAGGAGTAGTTTGTGGAAATATCATGGGACATAGAATACAACCATAGAACCATATTTGGAATATGAGTACCTAAAATTGTACAGGATGGGAGAGAAGACACATGTAGGATAGAGGGATAAAAATGAGAAAACAATCTAAACTTCTGCAGACCATAACCACCATCCCGGAGCCCAGATAAAGGTGAAATTTTGAGATATATCTCAAAACTTAAGAATGGAGATACCCATTTAGACTCCTAGTAAAATTCAAAAGGATTTGGTGTGGAGATGCTCAAGGAGGGTTAAATTTCTAATTTTGGAGAAGGTGGAAAAGGGAAAAGTTGCCATTTCGAGATTGATGCATATTTTGACTGGAGCATTAGATAAAAAGTATGAGAGTTTTTGTGAACTCACTATAATCAATATTATTAGTGTCACATACAAAAAAAATTATGTTTCCTAACATATTTTCTTCTATGGGTGACAAAATTTGGCCTCTGAAAATTATTTGAACCAGTGAATCATGTGCAAAAATGGGTGAAACTGTTGATTTAAAGCCATAACTTTGAGCTCATAAATCAGATTAAAGCACGAGTATGGTCATTGGAAAGGTAATCTATAGGAAAAAATGATAGAAGGATTGAGCTCTCTAAGGAATAATTTGGTTGTTTCATAAATTTGCAAGAACAATGGAGTTGGATTCCATGAACCATGCAACTATTTAAAGGGAAAGTTTTCCAAATAATGTTAATTTTGGATAAACATTCCTAGATGACAGAGGTGCATGTAAAAGGTGAGAATTGGGTTAGAAAAAGTATTAATATTATGATAGTGCTTATGTAGAGGTATAGAGGCACATTTGAAGTGCATATCCTAGAAAATAAAAAGGGGTTGAGTTTTAAATAATAAGGTATTATTAGTCCCTGTCGAAGGCATAGATTGACTATAGCGATCGATAATTCATTGAATTCATATTAGTTTGTCGTTTGACTACAAATTATTGCATAATCTCTATTTTTCGAACTAGAGAACTAAAAACATTATTTTTAATATAATAAAAAAAAACCTATATGTCATGATCTCATTGGATAATAGATTTGAGGTCTCATTTCCATCTTCGCTATTCCCAATGTTTTATATGTTGGCATATCCAATTTGTTTATCATCTACGGTCTTTTTGAATTTGTACTATTCACATTGAAATGTTTAGATATCCAAATTTTTTAGCATGGATAGTCAGTTTTTTATTAGTTGACTTCATATTACTTTGTCCTTTGAGTAAACATTTTTTGCATAGTATCCATTTTTCAAACTATTTTTATTTTTATTATTTTATTTTTTCTTTATTATTATGTACTTAGAGAGGCATTTTCATTGTTGCGTACACAAACAGGCCTACCACATTGCATTCTTTCTTAAATTTTTTCACAGCGTGAGGCCCTTCGACGGTTCTGACAGCCTTAAGTGCTTGCCTAACAGGCCTCACAGCCTTAAAGTTTTACTCAACAGGCGTGTTACAATACGGTTTCCTCCGATTTTCGGATACAGTCTTGTCTACAGTGAATTTGGGAAATATTGTTCTTCACCGGCATTACTGGTTCATTGGTTGATGCTTGCTTGTTGGTTCGTTCGATGTTGCTTATTATTGTTTGATTCAACTTTGCAAAGTTGAGGTCATGCAGCTACAGTTGGACCTCTTGGTGCTTATTCATTGGTTTGTTGTTTGTTTCTTGCTCTTGTTTGCTTCAACTTTACAAGGTTGGGGTTGTGCATCCGTAGTTGGACCTGTTGTTGCATTTTACATGGTTTGGATTTGTGCTTATGTCATTCCTCGTTCACGGGTAATTTTTAGTGCATGGTTTCATTGCTATTCCTTGTTTGTTGTTTACTATTTTCAGCTTGCAAGCAATATTTTTCAATACTAGGAATGCCTGAGTCAAATTCCTCTTGCAGAACATATTTCTGTGTGACTATTACGAGCATAGAAACAATAGTGTGTTTCTTTTGTGTCCTTGTTCTTGAACATCAATGCTCGACACAGAACCCACCTTTGTCACAGCCATAGTGACACGAAAAAAAAAGACAATCCAATTTTTCTCCTCATTTTTCCTGGTCCTGAAAACCATACGTTTAGTGCAATTTTCCCATTATGTTCCCTTCCAAAATGTCTTGTTCCCCATTTTAATGTCGATGATGGGCACAGAACCCACATATGTTGCAGCGACAGTGACATAAAAAAGGAAATTGAATGTTATCCTCATATTTTATGTTCCTGGAAACCATATGTTTGTCCCTTCGATGGCTCTGACAACCTTAAGTGTTTACCTAACATGCCTCACATCCTTAAATGTTTACTCAACATGCGTGTTACAATATAGTTTCCTTCGATTTTCAGATACAGTCTTGTCTGCAGTGAATTTGGGAAATATTTTTCTTCATCGACATTACGATTTCACTTGTTGATGCTTGCTCATTCGTTTGTTCGATGTTGCTTATTGTTGTTTGATTCAACTTTGAAAATTTGAGGTCCTGCAGCTGCAATTGGACCTCTTGGTGCTTGTTCACTAGTTTGTTGGTTGCTCCTTGCTCTTGTTTGCTTCAACTTTGCAAGGTTGGGGTCTTGCATCTGCAGTTGGACATGTTTTTATAGTTTGTGCATTTTGGAGATGTGCTTCTGTCATTCCTCGTTCATGGGTAAGTTTTAGTGCCATGGTTTCATTGTTATTCCTTGTTTGTTGTTTACTATTTGCAACTTGCAAGCAAGAATTTTCAATCCTAGGAATGCCTGAGTCAAATTCCTCTTGCAGAACATATTTCTGTGTGACTGCTACGAGCAGAGAAATAGTAGTGTGCTGATGTCTTTTCCTTGCTCTTGAACGCCAATTCTCGACACATAACCCACCTATGTCGCAGCCATAGTGACATAAAAAAAAATGAATTTTTCTCTTCATTTTTCCTGGTCCTGAAAACCTTACGTTGGGTGCATTTTTCCCAGTCTGTTCCCTTCCAAAATGTATTTTTCCCCCTTTGAATGTCGATGTTGGACACAAAACCCACATATGTTGCAGCAAAAGTGACATATAAAAAAGGAAATTGAATGTTCTCCTCATATTTTATGTTCATGGAAACCATACGTTTGGTGCATTTTTTCCAGGTTGTTCCCTTCCAATAACATATGCCCACTTCCACATCTTGGATATCGTACCATATCTCTTTCAAAAATAGCAATGCAAAGGGGTTTACAAAATGAATTCAGAGTTGTCCTTGCGGAGCAAGCATCTACCAGGACCTTGTGACAGGGCATGCTTTTATTCTTTGAATCAAAAACCTTGTTTACATGTTGGTTTTATGTTGTCCTTTGTGTCTTGCAAAGCATCTTCCACCATTGAAATTATTATAGGATTGCACGCGTGGAATAGGTTAAAAAATAATATGCCTTGAGTACTCGGTCTTTGTGCTGGGAAAATTTATTGTGTTATTTCATTTGTGTTGTCTCTTCTGTTTGGTTCATTGTTCACTATACGTTTGTTTGTTTGTCATATGTTGTAGCGACTAGGAGGATTGAATTTGACAGGAATAAGGTTGAAGGATACATAGCATAATTGGTATGTGGTTATGGACTTATAGTTTTCATTTTCCTTTTTTCCCTATTTGCATATTATCTGAATATAGCTAAGAAACATCTTGAAAATCACAACTTAAGAGATGAAGCAAGTAACAGATGTTGAGTGCTATGAAATAGATACAGACTCCATTGTACATGACAAAATTGACTAGGTATTGCATAGAAATGGGATTTTTAGATTGGATTCATTCTCGTATACTGTGGGAGATTGTCTCTTCGATGCATTTCAAGTTCTACTTCATTTTCGTTATTCCTCAACCAACCTACACAATGGATTGATAGATTATTTCTTGGGATCTTTAGAAAATGGCAACGTTGAGGCATTAGAGTCGTATCAATATGAATTGGTATCTGATTTTATTTTCCAGTTGCATGGAATACATGATGTCGCTATGTATTTTTCAAAGATGCAGTTTTTTGCATCTGCAACTCTGCCTGCACATGAGAGGGCACTTTGGGGACATACATTTTGTATATGGTGGTTGTCCAAGTGGCTGAATATATCAATTGGAATATGGTCATTGACAAGAAAAACAAGATATCTACTATTCAACAAAACTACATCTATGGATCCATATTGCATCATGTTCCATGATTCCAATCCTGTCAGTGGTCATTATGAACCACTATTGTATAGAAAATTATCCATATGCAATCTTGGAGGACCTCATATTTAGTTGTCCCTCATTTTCAAAGACCTTCAATCACATTGGAAATGAATTATGCATCATATACACTCTCATGGCTTGCACATAGCGACAACTATTGCATCTAGTTGTGGAGATAGTTTGTTCAATGAAATTTTCTATTTGGTAGAAACAGAGTTTGATGTGCACTTGGTGCGGATTTACATTGTACAATCCTTTTCCAATGCAATTATAGGTGGAAGCCAATAGGCTTTTAACTACTTGCATCAACACCTTTTACCATATCTCCTAGAAAGTAGGTCGATAATTGGAAGTTGGAAACAATACCTTGTAAACATAGCAATGCCATATGAGAAAGGAAATGTAGAGGGTGGAAGATTTTGTTTGCAATGGCTATCTATCATATTCATAGTAAATATCCAGGTCTGGTCGGCCCTGTCGGATGGTACCGTCCATTCCTAATGTATTGATTCAAACTACGATCGAACAATTGACATCATGTCATTGAAAATAGATACACCACATATCCATTATCAACCTTTGATGAAAAATACTACCAGTTCAGGGTCCACTGTCCATTCCAGCCAAACCGCATCGAATCTGCATAAGCATCGCATGTTATTTAATGAGAATGAACCTCATCCTAGTTGTGATGAGGCCATACAGAGCTTAAAAAAATAAATTAGACTGACTTATCACAACTTGAAAAAGTCCATACGTGAGAGAAAACAATACATTCATAGTATAAGAAATACTATCAGTTCAGGATCCAATGTCCATTCCACCCAAACCGCATCGAATCTGCATAAGCGTCACATGTTATTTAATCAGAATGAAAATCATCCCAATTTTCATGAGTTCATACAGAACTTAAACAAAAAGTGTATACTAAGTTATAACGACTTGAAAAAGGTCATGCGTGAGAGAAAAAAATACATTGGTATGCTTCCTTCTAGACAGAAACTCACATATCACAACCTAAAAAAAATTGTTCGTGCACAAAAAAATCGCATTTTCTCACTTTCTGTTGAACACAAACATAACATGTCTAATGACAAAGAACATCACAGTTTGAACCACCAATAAGAAATGTCGATTCCACCTCCAACATAGCTTGTCAACAAGTGAAACTAGTTTCCAGTGGCAACCATAAGTTAACCTACCACATGTTGAAAAAACAGATACATGAGAGAAACAAGTATAACCACATATCCCACAATGGTCACGGTACTGACCGAGAGACAAAAATCACATTTTTTGGCCTAGAGCCAACACCATGCATTGCTAGCAATGAAAACCAACAAACACTTTCTATGCATGCTTGTTTAGGGAAGAAAAATGAAAAACAGATCTATATGAAACAAATTAAAGACAATCCTTCCATTGCATGTGTGATCTGTGGTCGATTTAATTTCGCAAAAAAAAACTAAGTCTTTCACGCCTTATTTGGAAGCAGAATACCTTGGCTTGACAGTAAATGATAGAACATTTTCCAGTGGCAATATTTGTCTTCCATGCAAACAATCACTTGAAAATGGAAAATTGCCACACTTTGCAATGCTCGACCAAATAATATGTAATACACCACTACCAAATGTAAGTACACTTACAGAACTTGAAGAGGGACTTGTTTCTCTGCGAATTGCATTTGCAAAAATCAGACCCTGGGGCTATAAACGACCCCAAATGGGCTTAACAAGATCAATTATTAATGTGTTTATCCAACTAGATGTTGTACAAAAATCCTTGCCACAATTCATTAGCGATACAATGACATTTGTTGTAGCTCTCAAAAGATATTTGCAATACAAGAATGCATACTAGACAGGTAAAGTGTTTGTGCATGTTGTCATGAAAGCATTAAAAGAATTATGTTCTAGGGCCCTGTAGAAAGCATAGAACATTTGTGTAAATGAGAACTAGAACAGTGTTCTTGGAGAAGGGGATGACATCTTTGCACGGGCTTTCAAAATTTCTAGTGAATTTGATACATGTGATGAATCGAAGAATGAAAGACCTTTTGAAACATTGATACATGGATTCAGTGACTCACAATGCATTCGTGACTTGCAAGACAAGATTGTTGAAATTTCACCTGCTAAAGGGAAATTTCCACTTGGAATATTCAAGGACAAATTTGATAAGGAAATGAACTTCCCAACATTGTTCTATGGAGATCCACATCCCAGTGAAATTACAGAACGATTCAACTACCAAAAAATAGTTCGATGGGAACTGCTACATTCAAGCGGTGACTTCTCCTGTGACATAACAAATTTGGTTTTCAAAACAATGCACATAATAATTGAGCAAGTTATCTCTTGCATGTGGGTGCGAATAAGAAAAGGATAGCTACAAGGAAGAAATTTATTGGCCAAAGATGTCAAATACAAAGAAAACCTATAAAAAATACTAAAATATGATATTGAATACATAGATTTCAAAAACATTTGCATCTCTCCTAACTATTTGCAAAAAAACAAGAAAACTATTTTTGCAATGATCCGAAAATTGTGACCGCCAACATTTTTCATCACATTTACAAGTGCAGAGCATCACTGGGATTCATTGGTGGCTATGGTGTCTTCATTGTATAGGAATAGGAAAAGGAAAAAACAAACTGATACATTGGAAAATGATGGCATTGACTACCTCATAAGAAAAGACCCAGTGACATGTACTCGCTACTATAGGCATAGAATAAATTCTTTTAGGCAATTGATATGCCATGTTGAAACATTCTTCAAAAAAATATCGGACTACTTCTTTGTGACTGAGTTCTAGAATAGAGGGAGTGAGCATGACCATGCACTATTGTGGACAGAGGGTGCACCGGTCAATGGAAATGGAAACAACTCACAGATTGAGCAGTTTGTGGAAAAATACATAACATGTAACACAGAACAATTGGATCCAGAACTTTCCAAAGTTCATAGACATTATCATACAAGAAGTTGTAAAAAATGAAAAAATTCACATTGCAGATACAACTTCCATGTGTCGCCAATGAGAACAACAAGAATCATAGAGCCAATTAGTTTAGAGGACAATGTTCTGATCGAGAAATCGAAATACTTGTTCACATTTCTAGAACAAAGAGACTTTGATGAGTTAATGAGCTTCGACGACTTCTTGACAGAGCTAAATCTAACAGAAGATGAGTACATCCAAGACACACAATCTACACTTAAACAACCAACAATTTTCCTTAAACGAAAACTTTCCCATATTTGGAACAACAATTTCTCCAAGGACATGCCAGTTATGTGGAATGCAAATACAGATGCACAGTATGTCCTCAATGCATATGTTGCAGCATCATATTGTACCTCGTATATGACAAAGGTTGACAAATCTATGACAAGTTCATTCAGAAGAATGCAAAAAGAACGTCAAATAAGTCATATTGATGCTATGAAAATGATACGTACACTTGGAAATACATTACTTAATATTCAACAAATGGTTGCTCAACAGGAATTCCACACTGCACTTTCCCTGCCCCTCAACTGTAGTTCAAGGAAATGTGTCTTCATAAACACATCTCCACTTCAGAAACACACATGTTTTCTTAAACTACCGTCTTTGTTGGAACAAGATCCTAACAATTCAGAGGACGTACTATGTCACTATATTATTGATTATTACCTCCAGCATCCATCTACTATTAAGAATATCTTCTTAGCAGAGTTCATATCGCATTACAAAAAAAATGGTGCACCCATATCAAAAAAAAAACAACCCTTTGTAATATGCTTTGTGAAATACAACAAACATACTGACTATGAAAACTATTTTAGACAAAAACTATTGTCGTACGCTCCATTTGATAAAAATGAAAACAAATTAAAACATAACTTCCATACATGGGAAGTTGTGTATATTTCTTATGAGACTACAGTACAAGCCAATGAATCTAGATTTACATACAATGTTAATCCAACACGAGGTGATCTAGAAAGTGTAGTTCATGAACTAGAAAACCCTGACAATGTTGATGAGACATTCACAAACCGTAAAACAACTAGAACTCTCTATGAGTCCTATGACTTGCAAGAAGATTTGCCTCGTCCTTGAGCAACCGGCATTGAAAAACGTATCTATCTTGGCTTTCAAGTCACAAATCATCCTTTCCTTATTGAAAATAATGAATACTACAGAGTCAGACGTTTGTTGAATCGAGAGTAGTAAGCAATTCTAAAGGAAATTGCAATTACAAAACGCTTGAACATGCACACTCCTTTGCAATTGTTCCTTACAGGCAGGGCAGGAACAGGAAAGACATTGACAGTGAAATAACTATTTGTAATTCTTATACGAATCTATGATTCAAACAATTCCTTTGATCCTATGAAACCAAAGGGGTGAATAATTGCATACACAGGAAAAGTCACATATAATGCAGGTGGAACAATAGTCCACTCTACATTTTTATGCCTTTTAACAAGTCACAATTTCTTCCACTCAACAAGGAAATGTTAGATACCTTGTCTAAGATTTATGACAAACTACAATTTGTCTTCATAGATGAGGCATCTTTGATTGGAAGTTGCTTCTTGTATTCCATTGACAACTGACTGAGAAACATAAAACATGTGCACACCAAATACTTTTGGAACATTGACATGATATTTTGTGGGTATATTTAACAGGTGCAACCCATCCAAGATTATTTCATATTTGAACAACCTACGTTCAATATGAAAACAATGACGAATGACTTCTGGAAAGATAATATAAAATGCTTTGAATTGCATACTACAATGTGCTAGACAGATGAAACATTTATTGCAATTCTGAATAGAATGCGGACAAACAACCAAACACATGATGACTTAACATATATCAATTCAAGGTGCATGCGAATTGCACCAACAAACCCAACCTTCCCTTGTTCTACACGAATAGGGATGTTGCAGCACATAACAGGTACATATTATCACTCATGCATGGTGATGATATCATCATCAATTCAATTGACCTCGAATAAGAAAACCATGGAAATGTACCACGTCATGAACATACAACCACTTTGACTTTGCAACTTGTCCTGAAATTAGACATGCTAGTTTAAATATATGTTTGCAACTATGATTCACATGATGGCTTAGTAAATTGTGTATATGGAATACTCAAAGGTTATACTAAAATAGAAAAAGTTGGTGTCCTCTGGATTAAGTTCCATGAGCTTCATATAAGCCACCAACAAGCAAACAAGTTAGCTTATCTATATAATTCAAACACTGCAAGAGATTGGACACCTATCTTATGAATATCAAAACCAGTATCGACATCGTAAAAGACAGTTCGACTGCAGATTCGAAAACAATTTCCAATTAAACTTGCATGTGCACATACAGTCCACAAATTGCAAGGACTATCACTTGATAGTGTTTCATTTGACCCTGTTGGTTTTTAAATACATGGACTCGTATACATAGCATTGTCCCATGTCAGAATTATAGACTCATTGTATTTACTAAGTTCTCTTACAAAAGATAACTTCAAATTCAAATACAAAGTTGATATTGAGATGCAACGCCTTAGGACTAGCGCAAAGTGGCATCTACAATATGATCACCAATCCATACAAATAAAATCATATGTATCAATTATCTCACTTAACACAAACAGTCTACATGCACATATGGATGATATACTTAATGACTATGACACAATTCAATCAGATATTTTGTGCTTGCAGGAAACATACATGACATTATGCATAAAAAACAAGCAATTTCCAAATCACAATTGCATATC
>CBVK0100981342.1:0-10669 GCA_900067695.1 Picea abies
CTTCCGATCTAGAGGGGCTGGCTGGTATGCATCCGCCTCCAGAAGGAAAAGACACCGAGAATTCAAATGCACAGTGAAACTAGCCAGGCAACGACAACGACAGCCAACTACGGAAGCAGGTTCACCTCCTGGCACAATGGTGGAAGAATAATTGAGCATACAGCTCCCACCAAATTTCTCGAAAAAGAAAATGGTTACTTTCCTTGATGATTGGGACCCCCTCGCCTATGTCTTCAGATCCAGAACAACTCCCCATGGCAGAAACTCCCCCGACTCCTGTGCTAAAGCTTCTTCAGACCCCTGCGCAGAAACTTGCATCATTGAGGAAGAGCCATGGATGGACACTGGTGCAGCTACGGATGTAGGATGTTTGGGATGGGATGACCAGCAGTCGAGACTGCCCTCGCCACCTCTATTACCCCCGGAACAGTTGCAACTCATATTTGAAGTAAGAAGTCTGGTTGAAGCTCAAATCTTCAGAGCGGTCTGCGTAAGCCAGCGCCTAGATATGCTCTATGCGGCTTTTTCCAATGACATGCCTAAACGCCTATGTCCTACCTGTGCATAGCCATTTGCAATACCAGTCCATGCAGAGGAAGCGAAGGACGACAAAGAGAGCACTGGTTAACAGGTCTTAGAATCTGCATGCTTTTTTTTATGTTTGTTGTTGGTTTTTCTCAGGACAGTAGTCCTCTAGGTGTTAGTCTAAATAGCCTTAGAAACTATATAATCAAACTGTTGTTAGTCTCGAATATACCCCCTGGTTTCTTACGGGCAGGGTGGCTCTATGTTCTCCATAATTTTTGGATATGTTACAGTAAGATAGTCAAGTGTCCTGGTTTCCTTCACATGCAGGACACCTGGATCATATGTGTCATGTATCCACCTTTTTAGATAAAGCTTTAATATGAAGGGTCTCAGTTTTTTACTTTAAAAAAAAAAAAAAACATACCTTTTTATTAAAACTGAAAGATTATTGTTTTACACTTTACTTTGAATTTCAATTATGATTTTAAAGTATAATATATACAAATCATTCTTTATATATATAATATAGGATATTTTCAAAGTCACCCCCACACGGATAGATGGAGACATATTCCCACACTATGTTATTGTCAATATGAATTTCATATGTTAATTCACGTTTTATATATATTATAGCATTGTTTACAAAATTTTAATATTATTATTATTTTATAAATATTTATTTAAGTTTCAAATTTACCAACTATTTAAAGGAATTGAATCTATTCATTTAAAATTTTTGAATGTGAAGATTTATTATTTAATTTTATGTTATAATAAATATTAAATAATCAAAATATTACACATATGATTTTGATATAATAAAAAAAATGAAAAGGTTAAAAAAAAACTGTGTATAATTTTTTTTTAAATTTTATTCATAATTATAATTTTTTTTATTTTCAATGTAATTTAATAAAATATATTTATTAAAATATAATAATTTTAATAAATATAATTATTATAAAATTAATTAAATATGTTTATTTAAAAATCATTACAATAGACTTATAAAATATATAATAAAAGAATGAGAATATAAAGAAATTATATTTAATACAAAATTTTGACGTGAATCTATTTCACTCAAACCCTAATTTATATACACTATATAAACCATAACTTTTTATTAAACTTGAAATGTTTTTGTCTAAAATTTTGAAAACAGGTTAAAATTTCAATTATAGTTTTAGAGTATAATATATACAAAATATACTTTATATATATATAAAAACATAAAACATATGATATTGTAGAATTCACTCACAAAAATAGATAAATAGATGGAAACATATTCCCACTCTAAATTATTGTTGAGATGAACTCCATAAATTTAGAATGTAGATGGGGACATATTCTAAACTAAAAAATCACCTCAATTCACACGAAAATCTTATTTTATTGATCCTAATAATAATGAAAGCTAATCAACTAATTATACCCTTAAAGAAATGATGCCACAACAAACATTCAACTCAAGTTATATATATCATTATTTACATTACTAATAATTATTTATAAAAAATTATTTAAACTTTTAATTTATCACTAATATATTTAAGAGATTATATATATATATATATATAATTATTTACAAAATCTGAAAATTACTAATATTTATTTAAACTTTCAATTTATTATGAATAATTTTATGGGATCAAACACTTTGTAGTGTACAATTTTTATTTTTTTTAATTTGTCATAAAGATTAGATTTTTATTGAAATTTGATATTAGATTTTTATTACATTTGACAAGTTGTAGGTTTAAATATAAAACAATTACCACATTTTAAATTTTATAATTTATTTTATATTTTTAAATTAACACATTTTAAATCTTAAAATCTATTTTATATTTTTATATATATATATTTTTCAATACTATTAATCTATTTTAAAATGAGTTTATTCATTTAAGAGGAATCAAATTTCTTTAAATATATTTTTTTATTACTTAATTTTAAATTATTATAAATATGTTCTTATTAAATGATCAAAATATTATAAAAAAAAAATTATATTCTTCTAAAAATTCTCAAGAAGGATTATTTATTTATTTTATATTTCTCTAGTTACATTTTAAGATGATGGATTATTTATTTATTTTTGTTATGATTTAATGTGAACATCTTTTCCATAAATACTTTTGATTTTTTTTATAATTAGTTGAAAAAAAACTATATAATAACTTTATATTCAATCTTCATAATGATAATATAAAATATTGTCAATACTAACAAAAATTCATAATAATGTAAATTTGTACATTGATAGGATGATAATCAACATATAGGTTAGTAGGTGGAAGCAACATGAGAAAAGATGATTCTTTTGTTGTGTTGATTGAAAGAAACAATGTAACCTTGTTGGTGAAGAATTCCTAAGATGCTCAAATCATTACCTCCAGAGGGAAGGAACGCTCAACAAATAACATCATTTGCTAGTGCCAAAATTCCATTTTTAATGATAGGGAGATTGACGTCATCATTAAAATGGAATGTTATACCTGGAATTTCTAGCTTTGCAATGTAGATGTAAATTATTGAACAAAAATATAACATTTTCTAGTATTGCACAATGGATTTTAATCCATGAATGTTTTACTAATATCCGGTGACTTGATTTTTAATTTTCTATAATCTGTTTATCCATAGGTATTGACCTCGTTATTATTTCCACCTATTGCTATTGGGATTTAGGGTTCAAGGTGTGTTAGAGATTTAGTGTTCCATGAACCAGTTGTCCACCTATTATTATTAAAATATCAAAGTTTTATTGCCTCGAAATGCACACTTCTTGGTTAGAAGTTCACATAGGCCATGGAATTTTATGTAAAATGACAACTTCTTTGAATATAGATTATCTTCTTTTTCTAGGGAAAATAAAATGACCATAGTTTTAAACATGTTAATTTTGTTCATTTCACCTAATATGATGGAGCCCTAATTCTTGAAAATATGCATTTTTAGATTAATATCCAAGTTTGTCTTATGGATTTTTAGATGATGGCATCATGCACAATGGGTCAAGTTTCATGAAAAGCACACCTTCATTCTAGATCAAATCATTTTGATCAATATTGTAACAAAACATACAATCAAGTGAGAAGCTTAGTTTGAAAGTGAAAGGAATATTAGAGATATATTCATTATCATTGTGGCCACCCTCCCCCCACTTGACCATTGAACAACAAGCTTTCCAAGTTTGAATTTGATATCTTGATAGATAGGTGGTCAAATTAGCACAAAAATATTGATAATATACTATTTATTAAGTGGTGCACCAACACCTTGGCCATGACTCACGTCCAAATAAAGTATCTATTACTATTACTTAAATTTATGGCTATTTTTACTATGGCCAACTAGCCAACACATTTTTTTTTTATCTCTATGTGTTTTGAAACTAGCCCATGGTATTCTCCGCATTTATTCGTACAAGGCTCAAGTTCTCTATGTCTTGTTAATCCCTTGCAAATATACTAAAACAATTTACGATGTAATGAAAAATGGAAACCAATTATGGAAGGTCAAACATCTTTCTACACATAGACAAACAAGAGAAGCCTCTACAATCATCTAAGTGGAAACTTGGTTGTTTACATAGTAGTTCCCAATCCAAAACACTAAGCCATATCTCACATAAAAAAACATATAAATACCTCTTTCTTATTAATAAATTTAAATGAAGCATTCTATTAAAAAATAAAATACGCTATAAAATATCTATTACAAATGGATTTATCTATATATTCTTTTGACATATTAATTTTGATATTTTTTATTCTAAATTTTTTGGGATATGTTTCCTCTACATTTTAAACTTTAAACTTGTTTTTAGATGATATTTATTTTTTTAATTTTCAATGTGATTTAATAAAATATATTTATTAAAATATAACAAATTTAGTAAATATGTTTATTATAAAATTAAGTAAAAATATTTATATAAGGATCATTACAATAAAATTATAAAAAAATATAATGATGATGATGATGATCAACGTCCACTAAGACCAAAATGGTCTATCGGACCTTAATAGGGTAAGTGACTACTTGCGATTCTTTAGAATTTTCTTTCTATGCTCGAAAAGCATTAAGAGAAGCTTTCCAAGATCACCATAGTTTTGTTGAGTTAACAGGTTAGGAAGGTTGGTAGTGTGACAAATATTTTTAAAATGATATTTAATATGGGTATAGGATGGAGAATCGAAGAGAAAATATTTTTCATCTTCAACCTTCTTAGTGTCACAATGGTGACACACTCTTTCATCCCATGACGTTTTAGGAATTGACCAACGCCTAGTTTCACTATGGAGCTCGTGAGAATTTGTTCATAACTTAGAAATGGTTATTTTTTTCTTTACACCTGGAAAAACATATAGATAATTCTGATCTTCTAGATTAGGGTTGATTACATCCTTATAATACCTTAATTTTATTTTTTCCTCTAAGTCTTTATCACACCACATTTTCTCCTTAAATTTTGATTTGAAGATTTTTTTAATAGTATATTTATTATGAAAAATGATGTCTTCCATGATTTCCCAATAGTTTAGCCAACACCAGGCATCTTTATTCCATCCTCGCTTGAGTCTATGGTGGTTACGACTCGATTTTGAAGAAATTTTAGGAAGCCTTTTGTCTTCCATGTTGTTTAAATTGTTCTTATACATTAGATACCTAGTCATAGTTGTGCTCTCAATTGGGGAGATCCTTGTTTCTAAGAGGAGGATCAGATAGGGTGTATTTCCATTAATTTTGAGATTGTAGGTTATAAAATTATTTTGTATTGTCTCTATATTTCTCCAAGATTCACGAGAAATACTGGAACCCTATACTTCACATCCATAAAGAATAACAAGTGCAAAAATAGTCTCAAAGAGGAATTTCTTCTTATCCCAACTCCAAAGATCAACTCATTTACAATTGTTTTCAATCCCATAATACACTTTCCTTCCCCCAATAATCCTTTTCTCGATTCTATAATTCCATTTGAGCTTGTGTCGAATATCAATTCCAAGATATGTGTATGAAGTCACTTCCTCCAAGTTTTTGTTTTCATATACAGAGGTTTCATAAGTGATATTATTGGATTTAATAATCATGACCTTAGTCTTATTAGTATTAACCATCCTACCCATATTGAAGAAAGAATCCTTGAGGATTCTTAGTTTGTTTTCAAGATCACGGGGACTCATTTCCATAAGAAAGATATCGTTGACACAAAGAATAATATTGATGACTATACCAGTGAGAGTATGGCCAACACAACCTGCTTTTTCCAAGCAATCTTGTAACTTGTCAATGTATATGCCAAAAAGGGTAGGGGACAAGGGACAACCTTGTTTGACTCGAATATTGTAGTTAATATCTTTTGACTAGACCTCAATGTTTTTAAAATTAGAAATAATGTTCTCATACATCCTTAATGTAGAATCCCTCAACTCGAGAGGCACTTTTATCTCTTCCAACCTATTCCAAAGGTTTTTCCTAGGAACTGCGTCAAAAGATTTGATAAAGTAAACAAAACCAAAAAAAAAGATTGGTTTTGGTATTTCAAAACTCCTTTCCAATGATCCTAAAGGTAACAATATGGTCCAGGGTTGAATGATATGTCCTAAACCTGGCTCGACCTTTATCTTTTAAACCATGAATTTCTATCTAAAGGCTAATCTTATTTTCCAAAATAATTCCATAAAGCTTTGGCTAAAATCGGGCTAATCATAATGGTCCTATAATTAGAGGGATTTTTTCTATCCCCATTTTTAAAAATAGGAAGAATGAGGCTTTGCATCCAGGGTTTAGGGAAGCCCTGCTTCACTGCTAAATTGAAGAGCTCGTGTATGTGAGGCATAAGGATAGGCCCTATAACTTTAAAAATTCCATATTGGTAGCCTTCAGTGCCTTTATCTTTCCCATTTGCAAGCCGCTTAACCCCGAACTCTATGTAATCTAAAGAAAAAACTTCTTCCTTTGTAGGGACAATAAGAATTATGTGCGTGAAATTAGGGAACTCATAAATAATTTTCATGTAGGAATTCCATTCCCATAAGGAAATCCTATTATTATCCTTATTAGTGTCGTTTAGAATTTGGCTATAGAACTTCTTAGGATCTAGCTTATATAGTTGTGAAATTTGATCTTTCATTTTATTAATATAGTACCTTTTTTACCTTTTAATCAGGGATTTGTACGTATTGATCTTATCGAGTTTTAAGGACTCATTAGAAGCATCCCTAATGGATTTCCTAGCAATTTTACATTCCATATCATACCAAGTGTTGGTCGTTCTATTATTCTTTTTATAGGACACCTCGAAACAAAACTTGCTAATAGAAGTGGAAAGGGTAGTTGTAAAATTATGATAAAGCTCTTTAATGTTGTCCTTATAAGTTATGAGATTTAATTTACTATTTAAATCCTTTAAGAAAAGGTGAAAATTTCTTTGATTATCATAATTCTCTTCAATGATGCTCTTGTGCATGGAAAAGTTTAGTGTTAGGGTTAAATGTTTATGATGAGAGTTGGCCTCATGGTCATTTAAAAGGTCAAAATTTTCTATTTGGTTGGAAACGGGGATAGTTATCACATAATCTACAACACTACTATCTATCCCATTAATACAAGTCATCTGGTTGAATTTTGGCCACTTCATTACTCCATTGCAAATTATTAGGTCTTGACAGCTGCAGAGCTTGACCAACTCGGTACCAAAAAAATTCTCAATTAGGTCTTTAGAGCTTCTTTTATATCTATTAGATAAAACAAGGTCCTCATCTATCCTGGAATCAGTGCTTAAAAGAGTAGCTTGTTTAGTTTAAGTACTAGCATTAAATTCTCCTACGAGGAGATATTACCTTATATCTTGTTCTAAATTATTATTGGGACAATTGTTATCTAGATTGTTTTTCTTATAAAAATTAGAATCAATAGGTGAAAAAGAGAAAATTGCTATTTACATCTTCATCCAAATGTATTTATTGAGAGGGTTGATTTGATGAAGTTGAATGTGAAGAGATTTCTAATATAACAAGCTATGCCTCTTATTCCTCTGTGGTGGAATTTTTTGTTCTATGTCAAACACAAGACAAATACTTCTATATTAGAGACCTTTGACTCCTAATGCTCCCAAATTTCAACTAAACAAAAAGATAAAGAAAAACTATATTTAAAACAAATTTTTTAAACTTTGTTTTTAGTTGATATTTTTTTAAATTTTCAATCTAAATTAATAAAATATATTTATTAAAATATAATAAATTTAGCAAATCTATTTATTATAAAATTAAGTAAAGATATTTATTTAAAAATCATTACAATAAAATTATTAAAAATATAATAAAATATTAAAAATTAAAAAAAACATATCAAGTACAAATTTTAGAGGAATAATTTTGAATCAATCTCACAAAAACCCTAATTTATATTCGCCCTATATAAACCGTACCCTTTTATTGAACATGAAATTTCTTTCTCTAACAGTTTGAATCTATAGAAGAATTTCAATTATGATATTAGAGTATAATATATAAAAATTGTTTTCTATATAAAATATAGGATATTTTCAAATTCAGCCACACAGATAAATGGAGACATATTGTCAAATTGATATTTATTACATTTGAGAATTTGATAAGTTTAAATAAAAAAATAAAAAAATAATATTTTTGTAGGTGCTTCATAAAAAGGATTGTTTGTTTATTTTATATTCTTATTATTTATTTAAGGTGAACATCTTTCTCATAACATCTTTAATCATTTTTTTTAATATAATTAATTGGAAAAAAATATATATAATGTGGCTGAGCAAGGTGAAGGTGATCCTAGTGATCCTAGTGGTTGAGCACTAGGGATTGTGGTTCTCTTGTGATACACAATGAGATGTGGTTGATGTGCCCCTAGTGGCTGAGCACTAGTGGGTGTATGTAATCCCTTTATTGTACAAAGAGTTAGACTTACTTGTAACCCCATTTGTGATGTAAAAGATACAAGTTGACCCCACCATAAAGTAAAAGATAATTAATATGGTAATTATTAATTATATTGCGAGTTATTTAGTTCGGCCTTGTTGTGCCAATAGACACTATTGTTGATAGGCTCAGTATAATATAAGTAAAGGTAAAATCCCCATTGAAGAAATATATTACAAGTGTGAGTTTGGAAATTTCAGCAAACACTAGTTCTTGAGAAAAGTCGCTCTTGAGAAAAGTCCACACCTCTCTTGGGGCTAGTCTTCCAGGGTTTGTGAGCACCCTTTTGTGTCTTAGGTTTTATGGTGGTGGAGGTCTTTCTCTTTGGGAATATAGCAAAGGATTGGTTGGGTTTTCTTGCCTTGTTGAGAAGGGTTTCCCAGGATACTTATTTTGTACTTGTGCATGGTGTTTTCTTCTTGTGATCTTGGTTGCTGCAAAAAACTATTAATGGTGAAACTACGAATGTCTATGTTTCAAGTAAAATGCTAAAAACGGAATGAACTCCATGCTTGAGCCTAGCTTATTGAATAAATCAACAGATATTTCTACAGGATGATAAATTTTAAGTCAATGTAGAACAAAGTTTCACATAAGCAAAATGAGGACTATGATTCCCTCATTTTACAAACTTCCTCACCTTAAAAACAAACACAATAAATTGTTCAGTGTGAATTTTTTTTGATAAACCTACATACTAGGCTAGGAAAAAGATAGCAATTAACGACTTGAAGGTGTTAGAGTTCTAGTGGAATTCAACTTCTCTCTTGTCTATTTGGACATCACTGCATCAAATACAATAAGATACACATTCGTTATGAAACAAAAGAATATAAGTTATGTTTTTCCTTCCTTACTTCTTTTTAGCTGTGAACGATGTTTTTATTACTAGTGAACGGGCATAGTGCTTTCATACTTCACCTTATATCATTTTGATCATTAAAAAAATTCTTATTTTAAGTTAGATATGCTTAAATTTTATGCATCTTGGAATTGTTTCTACAACACATATACCTTTCTATACAAAAAATAATCTTTCATTTCTTAAGAGATATCATCCACAACAACATATAATATCCAATTAACCATGATTCTTATGCCAATGAAAGAAAGTGTTGACTTGTAATAACATGATAATTGATTGATTATAGTGAGAATATGATTTTTTCTTAGAACTTTTTATTTGTTTTTGCAGAAATGAAAGAGCTCAACTCACTAGCAATTCCTATTCCTAGGATACCCTTTTCATAAGCCTTCCTAAACAATTGCCCATTACTAAGTCATGTTGATACGCTCCATTATGAATATCCTTATGCAAATAAAAAAAATTATAATTGATAGTACTCTACAATATCCCTTTCTCATGCCTTGCTAAAAAAATGTCCAGTATTCAGTAATATATTCCTAAAATCTATGCATATTAAGATATTTTCTACAAAATAAATACCTCCTTTAAGTTCTTTCATACAGTAATGGCATGGTAGTGGTCATTCTATATTATGTGTAAGTCATTTAGTGATAATTGATGTCTGATATGTACATCTTCAATATTCATAATGATAATCTTCCATATTCATAATGATAATATAGAATATTGTCAACAATAACCCAAATTTATAATTGTAATGCTATTATGTATGAAGTTTTATTTCTTTCATAAAATTCCAAATTGTACATAAAGCAACTTATTGTCACGTAATTTCGCACCGAAATTCCGAATAGTAATGCTATTATGTATGAAGTTTTATTTCTTTCATAAAATTTCAAATTGTACATAAAGCATCTTATTGTCATGTAAATTCGCACATTAATGAGGATGATCACCAACATATAGGTTAGTAGCAGGAGGCAACAGGAGCAAAGCCGATTCTTTTGCTGTATTGATTAAAAGAGACAGTGTAACCTTGTTGTTGAAGAGTTCCTAGGATGCTCAAATCAGCTCCTCCCGAGGGAAAGAACATTAAGCAAACTGCGTCGTCCGCTACTGATGCCAAAATTCCATTTCGATTGATAGGGAGATTGAGCCCATCCTTAAAATGGAATGTTATAGCTGGAATTTGTAGCTTTGCAATGTCGTCGGAATAGGTGAAGCAAGTTTCTAATGTGAATCCCGACTTCTTCCTTGGAGCAAGCTTGAACTGTTTCAGAAAAGCCGCTGTTAAAGCATC
>CBVK0100981343.1:0-11725 GCA_900067695.1 Picea abies
CGACTTCAAGTCACATCTAAATTTTTAGATAAATATAATTATTTATATATTATTTGAGTATGCATTTTACACCTAAATAAATTATAACATTTATTTTGTTTTATTTATTTTTTATTATTAAAAAATAAAAAAATAATTTAATATAATTATATATTTTTATTGAATGGATATGTCATCTACTATCATTTATCATTGAAATATCTCATATTAATAATTGAGATATTTACTATACAAAAGAATAATATTCACAAGAATCAATTGAAATATCTCATATTAATAATTGAACTATCTATTCACAAGAGTCAATTGTATCATAGCCATATATGATTAATGTAAGAAGATTTGTTTTAATTCTGGATGTATTATATTTAGAGAGGGTTCAAATCTTTAATTCTGGATGTATTATATTTAGAGATATGATGTCTTTCCCTTGTCACATTTTGGTTGGGTAGATGTCCTAGGACGAGGAGAGGATGATCGAAGGACTTCCTGATGGGTACCCTCGCAACAATAGTGTCCCATCATTAGTGTTGATACCAAAAGCATATAAATAAATTTCTTTATGAAATGAAATGAACAAACAATGCTAACATTTAAAATACGAATTGCATAAGTCGTGTCGTGTGAGTAGGTCGAAGGAATCGTGCAAATGTTACAAACATAATAAAATGCTATACGAACTATCGAAACCAAAACCTATTATGAACCGACTGGCTATGTTGAAGAGGGTATTTTTTTAATCAACGCTAAATACAAGGTTAACCTCCGTACTAAATTTATCAAGCTTTGAATGGCGTATACTATCCACATAAAACGATAATAACAATAGGAAACATGATTAATCCATGAATTTTTACAAACTCAAATATTATACACTGTAGGGAATTTCCCAAATGAACTATTAGAAACACAGTGTACCCATTTTCCTTGATGCCGAATAAAATACATTAATCTTTAAGGAAACATTATATTTGTAAGGATCAGTTAAGGGCCCGATGAAACTGTAGAAGGGTGGGTTATGTTCTCTTTAGGAAACATAAAGTAAGATGCATTATACAGTGTGGACCTTCAAACTCCATACTAGAAACCCGCATAACCTCATGGAAGTTCAATACCAGACCTCAAGGCATATCAATAGAGGGACCATAAAGAATAACGATAATAGAGAAAATAACGAAACCCTAAGATTGAAATACACGAAAAAAACTATGCAGGGGAAAATTCTTTAAATCGAAAACAAGGAGGTGGAATGCCGAGTGTTTTCAGAGAGATTGAGGATGAAGCAACATAATAATCTAATTCTCCAGGAGTGGGAACAATCCAGGAAGTTACAAAGAGAAACGATAATAGTGAAACAAAATTTAAAGACATAATAAGAGTCACGGTACGGGGGTTCTTCCACTGTAATGATATTGCGAGGTTCCACTCTATTATTTAGATTTTGGTAACATCGTAAACTTACCAGGGAGGATGGATATGATGCCTACTCCCACCGGGCAAGATCATCCAAGTCGACATCCTTCCTGCTGAGAAAGAAAACACATAGCCATTTTGGAGGACTGCACAAATTACGAAGAATAACACACTTAACCATACAAGAGCTATTACTAAGAGAAGTAAATGTTGAGAGTATGAATGGTTGGCCCTGGCCATGTGATGGGGAAGAGTTGGCGTGACTAGATTAGAGGAGGGGTCAGGTGAAAACCATCGATGCTCACACACACGGGACCTCCATTAATAGCAGGTTCAGATCTTTATCTCCTATCTCACAAGAAACCCTTCTCCTCATATCAAGAATCACAAAGTTAAGATTCATCCCTTCTTGATACGACTAGTTGGAACACGTTAACTCGAACTATTTTTGTTTCAGTTAGCCTAGATTTCAAATGGGACTTCGTTGAGAAATCGCTTAGTTAAGACAAAGTTAAACAAGTTTTATTGTGGGATTTCATTACCCAAACCTTTATGTAAATGGTGACTGGAAGAGCACTAAACACCATTAATCCACAAGGGAATTTGTTCGATGATTTGGACCATACGAAATGATTCCAAGTATCTTATGTTAAGCCACTTATATTCTACTAAGGGGTATAATCCTAACCTCGTTACTTTATATGTGGTCTACAAATTTTGTTCCAAGATAAAATGGGAGATTAGGACCATAAGTCCTAAGTATGATATACTATATATATATATATATATATATATGAGTATTATAATAAGTTTGGGTCTGAAGGGAATTATTAGAATTATAGAGAGTTATTCATTTAAGATTTCTATTCAAAGTGAGATTAGGTTTGGAAGAAACGTCATAGTTTGAGAGTCATAAGATACCTCACAGAGTGAGGAACAATGTCTGCATTGCCATCATCCATTTTCGTATCATCATCCATCAGATCATATTCTTTTAGCTCGGAATCCATGATATCAACCTCTGCGCCAACCATTAATGCAATCGGGTAGGTTCTCTATGCAGGCAAGGTTTCCTCGGAATTCTTTGGCTTGAAATATATCTCTTGGTGTACCAAGGGACCATCTCCTTTTTCTCTCCTGGGCAGAGGGAGATGAGTAGTAAGAATCTACCTTGGAATACTGGAACCTCTCACCATCATGCCTGAAGGTGTTTATTGTACTAGGATAGAACTATTGCCACAAGTTAACGAGAATTTATGTTTTCTCCAGACGATGTTTGAAATGAAAATTGGGGAGGGATAATATAACCCTCCGCAAATCTTGGTTTAATGTGTATCAATGGAAGATCTCCTCAAGCCTTTTGCTGATCAATGACAATCTCCAGGGTTCGTGCGTAATGAGTTGTTACCATTAAATATCACTAATTGCATATTTAGAATAAAGTGCAAAGATGGCGGTGACGACAAAGAACGATTAAGAATTAGAGATCTCTTAAATGCGCCAACCGATCGACGAACGAAAGAGATTGCATCATGTTTGAAATGAATACTTGGAAAGGATAACACTCTTCTCCGCAAATCTTGGTTTAAATTTGTAGTAATGACAAATATTCTCCGGCCTTCCGGACATTAATGAAAATATTAACAGTTCCTGCATGATGAACTACTAGCATTAAAGCTTAATAATTGCATATCTAGAAAGAAGTACGAAGTTAGTGCGGATGGCAAAGAACAACCAAGCATTGTACATTTCATCTACCTGCCAACCCGTGAAATAGATTCCAAGAAATTCCCAAGTATGGAAAGTGGTCGTACGGGTTGCCAGAAAAAGGGTCACAAGATATACCCAGGAGGCGTGAGGGGTCGATGGTCAAATTTTATCTTAGTGATAGATTTCGGCTGTCAATTTGTATATCATAGAATTTCGAGTGTTGTTTGTACGTAGGGGAACAGTGGAAGCATAATGTTGAGAGGGCAATTTGTATATTGTGAAACTTAGGGTGTTGTATATAAAAGAATGAGACACTCGGAAAAAGGACCAAGTAAACAGAAAGCGAAAGAAAACGATATGAAGGGGAATTTGTTTGCTAATTTGTAAATCGTGGAAGTCTAGGTGATGTTTGTAGACAGCGAAACAATGGAAACACAATGTTGAACCCACCTATGCGGCAACCCACGATTAAAAAAGATTTTTCAATATGAAACGGGGAAGCGGTCGGTCGGGCTAGTGATATAAGTAACAATCGAAATATGAAGACGTGAATCCACCAAATCCCACACCTAGACATTTTCCGAAAAACAAGTAACTAGAAAGGGAAAGCAGAGGGAAAAAAAGAAAGTGGATGGCAATTTTCGGAAGAGGGAATGCTATAAGAAATCCCCATTGATGATATTAACAGTAACTATGAAGTCCATTAAACATGTTAACATGTTCTTCAATCAAGGAATAGATACAATGAACTATGTTTATAGTTTTCAGGATCTGTTTGTATAAGAGAAGCATAAAAAGGTTACAAGAAAATCAAATTTTGGATGTTTAAGTAAAGTTTTTGTACTGTTAGCTTCACCGCAAGTATAACAACGATGAATTTGAATTTTAATGTCCTCTCATTCATATGATTGTTCCATTATACTTCACATGGTATATATTCTTTTATTTCAATTTTATTGCTAATTTGTAGATCACGAAAGTCTGGGTGTTGTTTGCAAGTGGCGGAATAATGGAAACACAATGTTGAACCTAGCTATCCGATAATCTACCTATTTTAAAACCCGCGATCAAAAAATTTTGTACAATATGAAACGAGGAAGCGGTTGGTTGGGCCGATGATATAAAAGTAAGTGGAAATCTGAAGACGTGAATCCGTCGACTTTCGCACCTACAAAGTTTCCTAAAAATGAGTAATACATACTAAATATGTACTTTTATAAAGTATGGACATGTGATTTTATAGAGCATGTACGGATCCCTCATTCCATACTTAGCCACTTTTTTTATCGCGAGTTCTTGGGCTAGCGGGCTCAAAATTAGGCCTCTACTGTTCCATGTCCTACAAATAGCACCCAACGTTCCGTGATATACAAATTGACAGGCAGACTTGTGGGTTGACAGGATCAACATTGCATTTATATTGTTCTGTGTCCTCCAAACAACACTCAAAGTTTTGCGATATACAAATTAACGGACGGGCTCCAGGGCTGGCAGGCTCAAGATTGCGATTGTTTATGAATGGTGATCGCTATCAACTATCTAAAATTATCTAAAAACATTATTTTCAAATACTAAATTATTAATATTAAATATTTATATTGTACAATTTAATTACATAAAATTATTAAAGGATGTTAAATCTCTTATTTAAAAAAAAACGAAGTTAACAAAACAAAGGTTTTTTAAATTATATCACCGCAAGTATAAAAACAACCAATTTTAATTTTAAGGGCCTCTTGTTGATATGATAGATCCATTGGACTTTGCACAATATATATTCGTTTATTTCAAATTATTCCAGGAGATTAATTTTACCAAGTTCATCGATCAAGGAAAAGTGATAAAATGAGACACATACTACATTAGAGTCACATAGGTTATATTAAATGGAAAAGCATGTACTCTATAGTTATGTGTCCTACAAACAACACCCAAATTTTCACTCTATACAAATTGACAGGCGGACTTGCGGATTGGCTGGCTAAAAAATTGCAATTATATTGTTTTGTGTCCTCCAAACAACACTCGGAGTTCCACGATATACAAATTGAGAGATGAAGCATACAACCAAGAACCAAGTAAACTCCAAACAAGCTGCAAGAAATATCCCACAAGGTTCTATAGAGAAGCACACATTGACCTTTGCATTAAACAATTTGATACCATTTTTGGACCGAACAATCTTATGCGCGTGCAATCTCTATAGTGAGATCTGAATATCTCAAGATGATGTTTCAAGCCATGCCAAGTTTATTTTTTTTTCAATTAGGGCATCGATAAAATTCAGATAGCATACCATAAATGTATAGTTGGAGACAAATTTTTATTTTATTCGGGCACTAGAAAGAAAATTGCAGTAATCCTAACATGGCTAAATAGTTGAAAAAAATTTGTCAAACTTGGGCACCCAAAAAACGTGCAGGATCCTCCATCAAATCAACAACCACCCACCATGTTTTTTTTTCTTTTATTTGCACACCGAAACAAATATGAAAAATCATCACTGGGAGATGTAAGAAAACATCAAAATAACAACATCTGTTGCATTTGCAATTAGATTCTCAAGTACTCGAGTCCGACAAACATTCATCTGGATGTTGAAGAAATCTTGTGGAGACACATTGCAAAAGTCTTACTGGGAAATGCAAGAAAACATCAAAATAACAACATCGATTGCATTTGTAAATATATTCTCAAGTACTCAATTCCGCCGAACGTTCATCTTGGACATTTTCTGAAAAATAAGTATGTAGAAAGGGAAAGCAAAGGGCAAAAAAGAAAGCAGATGGCAATTTTCAAAAGCAAGAATTGTTGTAAGAAAGCCCCATTGATGGTCTTAATAGTAACTATGAAGTGCATTAAACATTTTAACAGGTTATTCAATCAAGGAATAGATATAGTGAGTGATGTTTATAGTTTCCAATATCTATTTGTATAAGAGAAGTGTCAAAAAGTTACAAGAAAACCATTTTTTTTATGTTTAAGTAAAGTTTTTGTACTATTAGCTTCACCGCAAGTATAACAACGACGAATTTGAATTTTAATGTCCTCTCGTTCATATGATTATTCCATTAGACTTTGCATAGTATATATTCTTTTATTTCAATTAGATTGCTAATTTGTAGATCACAAAAGTCTGGGTGTCATTTGCAGGCTGTGGAACAATAGAAATGCAATGTTGAACCTGCCTATCCAGTAACCCACCTATTCGGAAACCCACGATCCAAAAAGTTTGTACAATATGAAACGGGGAAGTGGTCGGTCAGGCTAGTGATATAAAAATAAGTGGAAATCTGAAGACGTGAATCCGCCAACTTCTGCAACTAATTTTTTTTTTGAAAAACGAGTAATACATACCAAATATGTACTTTTATAAAGTATGAACATGTGATTTTATAAACCATGTATGGTTCCCTCATTCCATACTTATCCACTTTTTGGATCGTGGGTTCTCGGGCTGGCGGGCTCAAAATTGAGCGTCTATTGTTTTGTGTCCTACAAATAGCACCTAGAGTTCCGCGATATACAAATTGAAAGGCGGACTTGCGGGCTAGCTGGCTCAACATTGCACTTCTATTCTTTCTTTTTCTCCAAACAAAACTCAGAGTTCTGCGATATATAAATTATCAGACGGAATCCATGGCTGGCGAGCTCAAGATTGCGATTGTTTATGGATAGTGATCCCTATCAACTATCTAACATTATCTAAAAACATTATTTTCAAATAATAAATTATTAATATTAAATATTGATATTGTACAATTTAATTACATAAAATTGTTAAAGGATGTTAAATCTCTTAGTTTAAAAAAAATGAAGTTAACAAAACAAAGCTTTTTAAAATTCTATCACCGCAAGTATAACAACGACCAATTTGAATTTTTAGGGCCTCTTGTTGATATGATAGCTCCATTGGAATTTGGACAATATATATTCGTTTATTTCAAATTATTCCAAGAGATTAATTTTACCAAGTTCATCGATCAAGGAAAAGTGATAAAATGAGCCACATACTACATTTTTGTCACAGATGTTATATTAAAGGGAAAAGCATGTCCTCTATAGTTCCGTGTCCTACAAATAACACCTAGATTTTTGCATTATACAAATTGACAGGCGGACTTGCGGGTTGGCTGGCTAAAAAATTGCAATTTTATTGTTTTGTGTCCTCCAAACAACACTCGGAGTTCCACGATATAAAAATTGACAGAATAAGTATACAACCAAGAACCATGTAAACTCCAAACAAGACACAAGCAAGATCCCACAAGGTTCCATAGAGCAACACACATTGACCTTTGCATCAAACAATTTGATATCATTTTTGGATCGAACAATCTTATGCACGTGCGAACAATCTTATGCACGTGCAATCTCTATAGCGAGATCTGAATATCTCAAGTTAATGTTTCAATCCATGCCGAGTTCCTTTTTTTTCAATTAAGGCATCCAGAAAATGCAACTACCATACCATAAATGTATAGTTGGAGACAAATTTTTATTTTATTCGGGCACCCGAAAGAAAATTGTAGAAATCCTTTCATGGCTAAATAGTTGAAAAACAATTGTTGAACTTGGGCACCCAAAAAACGTGCAGTATCCTCCATCAAAGAAACAACCACCCACCATGTTTTTTTTTCTTTTATTTTCACACCGAAACAAATATGCAAAATCCTCACTGGGAGACACAAGAAAACATCAAAATAACAACATCCATTGCATTTGTAATTAGATTCTCAAGTACTCGAGTCCGACGAATATTCATCTAGGTGTTGAAGAAATATTGCAGAGACACATTGAAATTTTTTTACTGGGAGATGCAAGAAAATATCAAAATAACAACATCCATTGCATTTGTAATTAGATTCTCAAGTACTCGAGTCCAACGAATATTCATCTGGGACATTTTCCAAAAAATGAGTAAGTAACCAAAGAGGGAAAGGATAGGGAAAAAATGAAAGTGGATGAAAATTTTCAGAAGCGAGAATTTTTGTAAGAAAGTCCCATTGATGGTATTAACTGTAACTATGAAGTGCATTAACCATGTTAACAAGTTCTTCAATCAAAGAATAGATACAACGAATGATGTTTATAGTTTCCAGGATCCGTTTGTATAAGAGAAGCGTCGAAAAGTTACAAGAAAATCAATTTTTGGATGTTTAAGTAAAGTTTTTGTATTGTTAGCTTCACCACAAGTATAACAACGATGAATTGGAATTTTAATGTCCTCTCATTCATATGATTGTTCCATTGGACTTTGCATAGTATATATTCTTTTATTTCAATTTGATTGCTAATTTATAGATCATGGAAGTCCGGGTGCTATTTGCAGGTATAAGAACAAAGGAAATGCAATGTTGAACCCGCCTATCCGGTAACCTGCCTATTCAGAAACCCACAATCCAAAACATTTGTACAATATGAAATGGAGAAGAGGTCAGTCAGGCTGGTGATATAAAAGTAAGTGGAAATCTGAAGACATGAATCCGCCAACTTCTACACCTAGAAATTTTCTAAAAAAGGAGTAATGCAAACTAAATATGTACTTTTATAAAGTATGGACATGCGATTTTATAGAGCATGTACAGATCCCTCATTCGATACTTAGCCACTTTTTGGATCATGGATTCTTGAGCTGGCGGGCTCAAAATTGGACCTCTATTGTTCTATTTCCTGGAAATAGCACCCATAGTTCCGCGATATACAAATTTACAGGCAGACTTGCGGGCGGGCTGACTTAACATTGCACTTCTATTGTTTCCTGTCCTCCAAACAACACTCAGAGTTCCATGATATAGAAATTGACAGATGTACTCTAGGGACGAAGGGCTCAAGATTGAGATTGTTTACAGATGGTGATCCCTATCAAGTATCTAACATTATCTAAAAATATTATTTTCAAATACTAAATTATTAATATTAAATATTGATATTGTACAATTTAATTACATAAAATTATTAAAGGATGTTAAATCTCTTATTTAAAAAAAAAAATGAATTAAACAAAAGAAATCCTTTTTAAATTCTATCACCGCAAGTATAATAATGACCAATTTGAATTTTAAGGGCCTCTTGTTGATATGATGGCTCCATTAGACTTCACACAATATATATTCATTTATTTCAAATTATTCCAGGAGATTAATTTTACCAAGTTCATCGATCAAGGAAAAGTACTAAAATGAGCCACATACTACATTTGCGTCACAGAGATAATATTAAAGGGAAAAACATGTCCTCTATAGTTTTGTGTCCTACAAATAACACCCAGAGTTTTGAGCTATACAAATGTATAGGAAGACTTGCGAGTTGGTTGGCTAAAAAATTGCAATTCTATTGTTCTGTGTCCTCCAAACAACACTCGGAGTTCCGCAATATACAAATTGACAGACAAAGCATACAACCAAGAACCAAGTAAACTCTGAATAGGTCGCAGACAATATCCCACAAGGTTCCATAGAGAAACATGCATCGACCTTTGCATCAAACAATTTGATATCATTTTTGAACCGAACAATCTTATGGGTGTGTAATCTCTATAGAGAGATTTGAATATCTCAAGTTCATGTTTCAATCCATGCCGAGTTCCCTTTTCTTTTCAATTACGGCATCAAGAAAATGTATATACCATACCATAAATTTATAGTTGGAGACACATTTTTATTTTATTAAGGCACCCGAAATAAAATTGCAAAAATACTATCATGGCTAAATAGTTGAAAAACAATTTTCGAACTTGGGCACCCAAAAACCATGCAAGATCATCCATCAAAGCAACAACCACCCAACTTTTTTTTCTTGTATTTGCACACCGAAATAAATATGCAAAATCCCCACTGGGAGATGCAAGAAAACATCAAAATAACAATATCAATTGCATTCGTAATTAGAGTCTCAAGTACTCGAGTCCGACGAACATTCATCTAGGTCTTGAATAAATATTGCAAAGACACATTGCAAAATTCTTACTGGGAGATTGAAGAAAACATCAAAATAATAACATTGATTTCATTTTTAATTAGATTCTCAAGTACTCTAGTACGATGAAAATTCATCTGGGTGTTGAAGAAATATTACAAATACACATGAGATATTTTTGTTTAGTGTCAAAGCTTGATTTTTTTTTTTATTAACAAAGACACATGAGATATTTCCGATGCAATATTGTTTAGTGCCAATGCAATATTTTCGATATGCAATATTGTATTACAGAGACACATGAGATATTTTTGTTTCCTGCCAAAGCTTGATATGGTTTTTTTTCTTGTTTTTTTTTTTTTCTCCAGTCGATATGTAATATTGCATTGTCCTCATTTAAGGTAAATTTGTTGTGTATCTGAAAGTCGCACAACATGTACACACTACTTTCCTTTTTCTGTAGGTATGCTTCATATGAAAATTATGCTAACCCAGGAAGCACAACTTGTAACAGAGGCTACCTAATTGTACAATGCATGGTTGTGTTGCTCACGGTTCGGATGACAACATTGAGGCAATGTCCATATATATATATGGACATTTTCCACTACATCACAGATAAGCAATCATATCATCACTTATCAAAGTAGAAGAAGAAGAAAGAGAGTTTCATTTCGCACATATAGGCTCAAAGGGGGTTGAGTACGCATTCGCTGCAACTAAAACACCTTCATCCTGGAAACATGAGCATAGCAATTAATACACTAAAAAATATAATACACAACTGCACAACCCCCCCAAAAAATAAAAAATAAATAAACAAACCGCATAAATTTAGTGAAGGTTATTTGTATGAGCAAACAGGGGATGATTCTGTAGATGTACACACACAACAGTTATAGAGTTAGTTAGTTTCTTCAGATCCTATACTATGTCTTTTCCCAACTCTGTTACAAATGTTGCTTGGGTTGTGAGAAAGATCCTTTCTCTAACATCCCTTTTCTTTGTTACATTTTTGAAGAGCATAAGTGGAAATTGTCCTTTATGCAATTGTTGTTCCATTAACAAAAACAAATTTTAATAGGTATCGAACAATTGAAGTTGTTGTTAGAATATAGAAGATGGTGTGCTCATTTTACCATTGAAGATACCTTCGTCAACCAACCATAGGTCGAAGCCTCCCTCTGAGCACCTTAACCTTGACCTGATAATTCCTCCGGAAGCAGACCCTAGGCTAGATAGCCAAACAAAGAGTAGTGCATCAATCCCCAAGGATAGTGCATCAGAAAAGACTGATCAGATGTTCCAAACCCTAGCCAAGAGATATCCAAGCCAATACTGAAGTTCCAAACCCTAGCCAAGAGATATCCAAGCCAATACTGAAACTAGATGCTGTTGTAGCTGCACCTACAACCCTCTTCCAAACCTGCGCACTAGACTGCAACTGTTGTGCGCACCAACTAGGAAACTGCAATTCTGAGATGCTGTCAAATGAGAACTGGTGCCCTGTATTTATAGTAATCCTGGCAGTTTGATGGGGCTGACTTCTCCTTCTTTATTAGCCAATTCATTAGGATTTCTCTTGCTTCCCGGATTCTTCTATTCTCGTCAAGTTCACATGTGGGGATAAATTTCTCCCATAGCTACCATAATATTAACACTCCCTCCTAGCTAGAGAGGTATT
>CBVK0100981348.1:0-10137 GCA_900067695.1 Picea abies
ATGGCATTGATGTCAACGTCTTTGAACTTCTCCATAGCTGCAACGTTTTTTGGTTCCTTCTCTTCTCCTTCTTTAAACTCTCGCTTCACGATCTTTCCTTTCACAATATCCAACACATTATTCTTAGCAAGGATGAAGTCAATCCTTGTCTTCCATGCTCTGAAGTTAGAGGTTCCATCTAGCTTGTTCTCAAACTTCATAGAGTTCATCATGGCTTTCTTGACTTGGTCAAACCCTAGATTTGACTAGAAATCCAAACTTCACGTCTTGGCCTTCTGAGAGTACTGGGAGATGCGCTGGGCTAGGTTGCACTGATCTATCCAAAGATTAGGTCAATATTGTCACTTAAGGTGCCTCGACAAGAGGTTTAGGGTTTCTGGAATTGCTTCTACTGGTAACCCTAGCTATAGTGCTTTTGGAAGTTGCTCCTGCTAGTAACCCTAGCGGCAGTTCCTCAATGAGCTCAATATCTAGCGGCTATGTTTCCTTCCAGCATTTTAGGCTGACTTAAGGGGTGTGGGCTGATAACCTGTTAGAATATAGAATATGGTATGCTCATTTTACCATTGACGATACCTTCATCACCTAGCCATAGGGCGAAGCCTCCCTACGAGCAACTTAACCTTGACCTGAGAATTCCTTCGGAAGCAGACCCTAGGTTAGATAGCCAAATAACGAGTAGTGCATCAATCCCCAAGGATAACGCATCACAAAAGACTGATCATATATTCCAAACCCTAGCCAAGAGATATCCAAGCCAATATTGAAACTAGCTACTGCTGCAGCTGCACCTGCAACCCTCCTCCAAACCTACACACCAAACTACAACTACAGTGTGCACCAACTGGGAAACTGCAATTCTGAGATGTTGTCAAATGAGAACTGGTGCCCTATATTTATAGTAATCCTGCTAGTTTGTTGGGGCTGACTTCCCCTTCTGTGTATGTGTTTGTTCAGTATATTATTATCAATTCTGATCGACTTCTTCTCTTGGATGCTAATAGCCTAATATAAATTATCTTCTTGAGCCCACAAGGCTTCTAGGGTTATTATCCAATACATTAGGGTTTCTCTTGCTTCCCAGAGTCTTCTTTTCTCGTTAGGTTCACACGTGGGGGTAAATACCTCTTGCAACTACCATAATATTAACAGCTGCAACATGGCACAGTGCAATATTTGTGTAACTTAACCGAGATACATGCACATGAGAAAGTAAAGGACAAAACTGGATATGGAGAATGGTACCATTGCCTTGTTGTTGTTCGACTCTCCATATTTTATATGGAGAATGTGTTGCCAGCCAAGTTTTCTCACCAGCGTGACAGTTGAACCAATGGTTCCAATTGGGTAAATGTCATTGCTCTATGCAAGTTGGTTTATAGTTGTGTATGGATGAAACAATATTTTGAACAAACAACGAGAATTTTTTCCACAATACCTTTTTCATTGAGCGAAATAATCCGATCAAAATCACCATGGCCATATACTGTTTTGGGCAATATATTAAAATTTGTAATGGATATCCCATTACCCAACAATATATTTCTATGTGTTTCTGGACATGTTGTGTAGGAATAGTTAGTGTGATTGTCATCATGGCCTCCTTGTCTGTCATGTCAACATGCATAATGGATCTACTTTTGTTTGCGTTGTCCAAGTAGGTGTTATAGATGACCATTATGTCTTCGAAGAACACTTTTCCAGTTTGACAGTTGTTTAAGCCCTCTATTTATAGTACTTTGGGTGTTACAAGTCTAGAGGACTCTAGACCTGGTGACAATTTTTGAATAGGAGAAGTAAAGTGAATGGTAGTGTGCATTATTTTTGTGTTTTATTTTTTTCCTGGCATAAATTTACAAGTAGACGCATAGCTTCAATGAAGTATGGAGCGAGCATTTTGAAACCACACCTCTTAGTCTGTGGAACCTATGTTATGTTCGGTGTCTTGCTTATACTTGTTGATGCTTCTTATGAACTGCAAAGCATGTATTGTAGATGCCATCAACATATTCACCATGCCATAGATGAATACATAGATGCGGATATTTGTTTGGTAAACACACTAGGAACAAAATGTATGCATCTTTACCTTTGGCCTTGTCGGTCTGCTGATGTTTGGGATGACTGACTACTCATGGCCATGTCACTAGTCCAATTTTTTCTGATGCAAGCATGTATAGATGAACATAAAAGGGACTAAACAAGAATATGCATTGTATACTTTCCATAATAGTTCTTATTTTCACATGCAGGGTGGAAGGAGATGGAATACGAAATAGGGTGTCAAGGGATACTCAGGAAACATGAGGACCCGAGGGTCAAATTCTCTGTCTCTGATTTTTTCACTAGAAAAATGTGTAACAATAAATAGGATGTGATGGCGGGGAACGACGACCAATATGTTTATAGCGGAAGCCAAGGGAGAAATCTTGAACCCTCCATCTCGGCACCCACAATCAACAAAGTGGGTAAGTATGGAATAAGGTAGAAGTGTGACCATAAATGTGAACCCGTGATTCCACCAACCCACGCACCAAGGCATTTTTGGAAACACCACTAAGCAGAGCAATTAAAAAGAAAAAGGGATAATAGAAAATGGAAAAAGTAAAAATGGGAAGGGCACAAAGGCCGATTCTTGCCTAGTCATCATTTTCTAGTCTAATATTATATCCCCCCACCTACTTTGTATATTTAATTTACTAGCACAATTGGTATACCTTTTTGAACATTGTACCATAGAAGCCTCTGTTGTTGCATAGAATAATTCATCTTCCTGTCCAACCAAACTGTTTCTTTCAAGGCAGCAACGCCGAATATACAATGGACATGAAGGCAAGTTAGTATGAAGAAAGACATGTAAAAGAAAGAAAAACAGTTCTATTTATTTCAATGTAACAACAAACATAATACGATTCACATGAGAATAAGCAAAAAGATACATAGCATATACATATAGGAAAAAAAAAGAAGAAGGTGCAAAGTAGTGAAAGAAGAACAACAAATACACAGATAATAACTGAAATACTCAACACTCGAATATGAAATAAGAGTACAAATATGCACCTCTGTAACTCCTCATCTACATTCGCACCAAAGAGTCCATTGTCCTCTCCTGACATTTTGTTTGTTTAAATGTAGCAATGTAGGAAAAATACAATGGACATCAAGGAAGTTAGTATGCAGGAAGACATATAATGGAGATAAGTTATTATGTAGGAAGGCACATAACATCTACATACAATAAACTAGGTGAACACACATATAGACAATAAATGAAATACAAAACTACCAAATATGAAATAGCAGTACAAGCATGTACCTTTGTATCTCCTCTTCCACCGTTGCAGTAAAAAATCCATCGTTTTCTCCATCTATTTTGTTTGTTTGAATGTGGGAATGCACAAAACACAATGAACACGAATGGAAGCTGGTATGCACTAGAGAACAAGTAATATGTACATACAATAAATTAGAATTAATGAATAGAATAAAATATAGGCAAAAACATGAACCTTTTCTTTTCTCCATCCATGGCTATAAATATATAAAGTTTTTCCCTACCCAAAATATATTACAAGTGACAAAATATTAAGAAAGTACGTCACCATAGCTAAACGATTTTGGTTTTCCGTGGAAAAGTATCCAGATATGATTCCATACATGGAAATATAATTTTTCACTCTCTTTGTTGTACATATCATATCTCAAGTACAAGACAAATTGTATCATGGACACACCAGTCTGTGTAGAGGATAAAGAACATGTATTGTTATATGGGCACATTCCACCATACATGGTTTATAAGTGCATCATGCACATGTTTTATTTTAACAAAAAAACAATGGATATTGCAATTGCACATGTAGTTGTCCAATTATTTTCTATGCCACTATTTTCTATCATGTCAACACTAAAGTATCATACAGAACAGATCTTGACCTCGCCGGAGATGACAAATAACACAACTGCATGTCCACTCATGGGTGCAGGGTCTGAACACCGTAATGCGGCCAAATAATAATAATAATAACCAGCTCCAAGTGTTGGCACAGGACCCCAACCCTGCAAAGTTGAAGTAAACAAAAGAAAACAACAAACACCAAACCAGCGCGAAAGCATGAACAAGCCCAACCGCAGCCCCAGGGCCCAAAAATTGTAAACTTCAGCCAAACAAAAAGAACCAACAACTGATGAACCAACAAACAAGCAACAACCACTGAACCAACAAACAACATATGTATCTCCAACAATTACGAAACTGCAACCAAAGCACAAAAGGAACTAGAAACATACGACGAGCATGCTAGTAGAAATAAGCAAAAAATATTACTTGCAAACTGCAAACACTGAACAACAAAGAAGGAATAGAAAATGAAATTATGGCATGGAAACTTACTCTAAAATGATGAAAGACAGAAGCGTAGGTCAAATTGTGAACCAAACAACAAAAACAAGCAACAACTGATGAGCCAACAAAGAAGAAGCACCCATCGATCCAGTAAACAATGTGTGTAGCTTCAATGATGACAAAATTGCATTCTAAGCCTAGAAAAAGTATGAAACATACAATGCCTATTCAACTGGTGGTGGACAACAATTTTGTCCAAATTGACTGCAACATTGTATGGAAAATTTTGAGGAAAAATGTACTCCGAAAAGCCTATTTAGATAAACATTTAAGGTTGTCAGGCTGTCTAAGGGCCTCGCGGTATGCAAACATTTAATCTATCAAGCATGTTTGAGAACCTCACGTCATGTAAACATTTAAGCAATCAAGCCTATTCAAGCACTTCAAAAAAAGTGTCAATACATTTCAATATAAATACAAAGGATTAATAAGAATAATAGCAAAAATAAAAAAATAATACATTCCAATACAAATACAAAGAAGTAATAATATTAATAGCACAAATAAAAAAATAAATCACAATAGAAGGTTATAAACTTTGGAATTATCAATCACTATAAACCTTGGATATCTAAACATTTCAATATGATTAATACAAATAAAAAAAACAAAGTACATGATAAAACTTTGGATGTGGCAGCATATAATTCATTGGGAATAGCGAAGCTGGCAATAAAAATCTATCATCCAATCAAATCTTAACATATATAGTTTTTTTTTATTATATAAAAAATAATGTTTTTACTTCTCTATATCAAACATTATAAAGTATGAAGGGGTCATAAAACCTAGGCACCAACTTTGAACAATTTCCTAGCTTCAATGAACTTCTTCTTTCTTTGACTTTCAAATACATGTAGTCTCCAACTTGAAATTCCTGGTGTCTCCTTTTCAAATATGCATAGCTTTTCTGCCTTTCCTATGCCTCCTTTAAATTTTGTTGTACCTTTCTTACCGTTTTCTCCATTTCCTAGAGCATTTCTGGTCCCATCATAAGTCTTTCAACTAGGTTATTCCAACAAATCGGAGTTGTACGCTTTCCATCATACAGTACTTCGAAGGGGCTCATATTAGTCGATGTATGATAGCCATTATTATATAGAAATTCCACTAAGTGTAGGTATCCCTCCCACTTATCTTGTTTTGTCCTTATGTACATTCGTAACATATCTTCCACAATCAGCTTCTTTTGTTAAGTTTTCCCATCCGTTTATGGATGGTAGCTTGTGCTGAAATTGAGGTTAGTGTTCAACCATGCAAACGGTTCTTTCCAAAATTTTGATGTAAATTTGACATCTCTATCCAAAATCACCATTTTAGGGATACCATCCAATATAAATATTTCCTTCATAAATATTTCAGCAATATTAATAGCTTTATAAGTAGATTTCACAAGAGTAAAATGTGCAGACTAGTTAAGTTTATCAATTACTACCATAATCGAATCATTCTTCTTTTGAGTTTTATGCAAACCTGTGATAAAGTCTAGTGAGATAATCTCCCACTTTCATTCTGGTATAGGTAGAGGTTGTAGAAGGTCATCTAGATGTTGATGTTCAGCCTTCACCTGTTGACAATCTCGACATTTAGATAAGTATTTAGTTGTCTCACCTTTCATGCTAGGCCAATGAAACAACTTCCTCAAGGTTGTTACCATTTTCTAGTATCCTGGGTGACTAGAATATGGATTTTTTTGCATTTCATCCAAAATTCTTATGTTTAATTCAGCAGAATCTGATATGTATATCCTATTTTTAATTCTTAGCAGTCCATTTCAATCCAAACTCAGATCTGTTCTGTCCAAATTTTTTGTATTACCTTGTAAATATAATATTGTTTTGCACATTTTCCGTCGTTACAACTTGCATATTTTATATTTTATTCAATGTCACTTTCTTCTCTTCTAATACTTATCTCAAATAGTCCTTTAGTTCTTCTACTTAAGGCATATGCAACTTTGTTTTATTTAACCCTAATGTGTCTTACTTCGAAATCAAATTCACTCAAGAAGGCCAACCAAATTGCTTGCCTTGCATTAAGATCTGGTTGACTAAATAAGAATTTCACACCAGAGTTATCAGTTAGCAACATAAAATTTGTTCCCATTAAGTAGTGTTGCCACATTTTTAACGCATGAATTATAGTTGTTAATTCCAAGTCTTATGTGACATAGTTTCGTTCATGCTCTTTTAGTTTTCGTGACTCATAACAAATAATGTGTCCTTCTTGAGTTAGGACACCTCCCAAGCCTTCCTTTCTTGCATCCATGCAAACTGTAAATTCTTTATCAGGGTCTACTACCCTTAAAATAGGCATTGTAGTTAACAGTTCTTTCAGCTTGTTGAAGTTGTCCTGACATTTATAAGTGCAAGTAAACTTTATTCTTTTTTTCTGTAGGGATGTGATTGGGTATGAAATCTTAGAGAACCCATCGATAAATCTACAGTATTAACTGATAATTCCCATGAATGACTGGATGTCCGCCACATCCATAGGGATAGTCTATTCCATGAAGTCTCTTATCTTCTCTGGGTCAACTGAAATACCTTCTTCATATATTACATGTCCTAGGTACTGTATTCTCTTTTGGTAGAAGTCACATTTGTCAAATTTTGCATACAACTTGTGTTTCCTTAAGGTATGCAATACTATCTTTAGATGTTCTTCGTGTTCTTCTTCTGTTTTTTATTAAACTAAGATGTTTCTCAGCCATTTCTTTTATAGATTTTTTCTTAGTGACCACTTTCCATTTGCACATTTAATTTGTTTTTCTTTAACTAATTAGTAATTAGTCCCCCCATACACTTGGCACCCGTTCCTTTCGTTGTACCAATAAATCCACCATTTAATTTAATTAAAATTCAATTTCCCTCATCCATCCTAAAATGGATCCTAAAATCACTCCTAGTGTCCTTTTATTACCTTTATTTCCCTTTTAATGATTGATGACTTTCTAAAACTAAGTTTTGTTTTATTTAAAAATGTTATTACGTTAGACTAGAATAGATATTTTTTTGTGCTTACACGTTTATGCTTTATTCCTTTCTCAACTAAAGTTCTAATTTAGTATTTACTTGCACAAGTGTATTAATTTAGTCTTCTCACTTACTTAGACTTAGCCTTAGTTAAATATTTAATTGCAAACACCTATACCTTTAGAGATTATTCTTAATAAATTCATTCTTTAGTTAATTAATTAATAAATTAATTAATTAGGAAGATGCTCAAGATTTGAAGGTTTAACATTCACTCAAGGTTTCTAGACCACCTAGATTCATTGACTCATTTATTTTATACTGTGATGTGCCCTTCAAGATGCACTCCATGCTCCAAGTGTGCCACTCTCCTTTGACTCAAATTTTAATTACGCGGCATGCGCTTCAATACGCACTACCTGCTCCAAGGGTGTCACTCCCCTTTGATTGGTTTTGGTAGTTTTCCCACCCTTGGAGTCATTACTCCATGCAGGTGACCTTGTGAGAGACTAAGGGCCTCTAAGGAATAAGGAACATGCCTTATTTCATACCCCTTAGAGTCTTCATGAGGGACTTTCTCATTATGCCCTCAAGACATCATGGATCTATTGAACTAGGTAATCATTAACCTACAGTTCGAGCTATGATGAGAGTGCCAGTAGGCTATGATAGGGATGTTTCCACACCTCTCCCTCAATATTTGGTTGTTGTGCATGGCCCGTTTACTCCTTATGTCAGTCTAATTAGCAAGCAATCATGAGCATGCATCCATCAACAAAACACTTGAAATCATCCATATATAACATCATAACATACCCGATCATATGTCACATATGCATAAATAAAAATAACCAAACCAATATAGTCCACTCCCTATCTCGATCCAGAGTCCAAGGAGGTCCATTGATGTGCGTGGCATCCTCAATCTGGCAAGTGTCCTGCACACTTAGGGGAAACTCGTCAATGGAATTTGTCAATAAAAAAATATAAAATAACATAACATCATAATCCATCCACATCAGCATAAGAATCCAAAAGCAAACAAACAACCATATACTAAAACTGGATCACTTGCACGCAAGTGTCGTCAAAGAATAAGTCAATAACATGTGCTCACAAGAGAGGGGTGTTACAGTAATGTTATTTCTGGGTGATGGCATTATGCACATTGAGTCAAGTTTCATGAAAAACACACCCTCATTCTAGATCAATTCATTTTGATCAATGTCGTAGCACGACATATCATCAAGTGAATAGCTTAATTTTAGAGTGAAATGAATATTAGAGATAGAATCATTAGCATTGTGGTCACACTCGCCCCACTTGACCATTTAAGAACAAGCTTTGCAAGTTCGAATTTGATATCTTGATAGATAGGTGGTCAAATTAGCACAAAAATATTGATAATATACTATTTATTAAGTGGTGCACCAACACCTTGACCATGACTAGCACCTTGTCCATGAGTCACATCCAAATGAAGCATCTATTACTATTACATGAATTTATGACTATCTTTATTATGGCCAACTAGCCAACATACCTATTTATATCTCTATGTGTTTTGGAACTAGCCCATGTTATTCTCTACATTTAGTCATATAAGGATCAAGTTCTCGTCTCTATGTTTTGTTAATCCCTTTCAATGGTAGTAAAAAAATTTACTCTCTCATGAAAAATGAAAACCAATTATTGAAGGTCAAACTTCTTTCTACACACAAAGAAGCCTCTACAATCATCGAGGTTGAAACTTAGCTGGTTAAAACTTAGATTCTTTACATGGTAGTGTCCAATTCAAACCACTAAACCATAACTCACAGAAGGAACATATAAATACCTCTTTATTACTAATAAATTTTAAATGAAACATTTTATTAAAAAAATAAAATATGCTATAAAATATCTATTACAAATGTATTTATCTATATATTCTTTTGAGAATATTAATTTTCATTCTTTTTATTTTAATTTTTTTTGGTATATGTTTCCTCAAATAGTTAGCTTTGTATACATTTTAAATTTTAAACTTATTTCTAGTTAATAGATTTTTTATTTTTTTTAATTTTCAATTTAATTAAATAAAATCTATTTATTAAAATATAATAAATTTATTAAATATATTTATTATAAAATTAAGTAAACTTATTTATTTAAACATCATTACAATAAAATTATAAAAAATATAATAAGAAAATGAAAAAGTTAAAAAGAGTGACAAGTGATGTACAATTTTTTTTAAACTTTCTTTATAATTGATATTTTTTAATTTCCAATTTAATAAAATATATTTATTAAAATATAATAATTGTAATAAATATATTTATTATAAAATTAATTAAAATTATCTATTTAAAAATTATTACACTAAAATTAAAAATAAATATAATAAGAAAATGAAAAAAAAAATGTATTTAATACAAAAATTTAACGAATAATTTTGAATCCATCCACCGCAACCTTAATTTATGTGTATCTTATAAACTATATCTTTTTATTAAATTTGAAATATCTTTGTCTAATACTTTGAAAATATGATATAATTTCACATCTTATAAACCATACCTTTTTATGGCATTTGATGGAAAATGTCTACTAGGATTGAGGACCGGAAAACCCTAGCACGCGGCGCATGCGAAACCCAGACCGATCGCTACAACACCTTCTCAGGATACAAAAGTCCATTGCTTCATTGTAAACCCACTTCGGCGCTGATCCACAGTCATGGGCGTAGAGGAGGGGGGGAAACCCCCCTCA
>CBVK0100981365.1:0-14035 GCA_900067695.1 Picea abies
TAGCCGATCTAAGGTCCTAAGAAAACCAAAGAGAAAACTAATCTAAACTAGCTAATCTAACTAACACTAAACAAACTAAAATAAAACTAAATAAACAAACTAACTAAAACTAAATACAAGAAACTGAACTAACTAACAATAAATAAAACAAACTATTACTAACACTAAAACAAACTAATACACTAATCTAATTAAAACTGACTACTAAACAAACTAACTAATCTACTATTTACTAACTACTATCTAATACTATGCTAATTACTATCAGAAATATAACTTATTTACAAAATATACAATATTCACAAAATACAGATTTAAATAAAACCTGGAAAACTCATTTGCAATCTGCCCTAAGACAGAGAAAGGTATTTCTTTTTTGATTTTATAATTTTATAAACAAGAAATAAAACTTAATGAAATTAGACAATCTAATATACTAATTCTACACATATATCTAACTAAACTTATATCTAAACTAAACTACTAATAAATATACTAAACAAAAAAATGACAAACTGACCTGGAAATGCTCCAAATTTGTCCTGTGTATGATGACTTCAAAGCTGGTCGGAGGAAGGAAAATCACACCGGATAATCCAAAAGCTTCTCGTAAATGATAGGCTGCACTGCTCTTTGAGTTGTTTACAGGACAAACAAGACATAAAAAATCATAACAATTATATGATTTATAAATCTCTGCAATAAGGTAAACCTGTTATGCAAAAACTTATACTTAATAATTCAACTTATGAAGAAGAGAAATCTGGCATTCACAAACTGAATCAAGTAATTGCTATGTTTTTTATACACTGGAAGAAATCAAATATGGATTATATTGATTAAATTATATCATTTGCAAAAGACTAAGATAGCGATATTATGAAAAGCTAAAGCTGTAGCAGAATATCAAATTCTGTCTCAGTCTATATTAAAATTCCATATCCTTGTTCTCCCACCAATGAGGATGATATTATTTCAAAAATAATGAGTATTTATAAGTTTCTCCACAGGGTAGAACCTCCCTGTGGCAGTTATCAAACTGTTTACAAAATCTGGGAAGATATTCCCAAGATCAACTAAACTAAGAAACTAAAATGAAATCAAAATATCCAAATATCCTCTACACTGTCCATCAAATCCCATGCAAATTCGGATTCACCTGAAATAGGTCAGAAATAGACAATTTAGAGAGTCTCTTATTAATAAAACAATAAAAATTAAACTCTACAGACTTAGCTACATAATCATCCGATTCTGTAGCTAGTCTAAATAAAGGTACAGGATCAGAATCGAAATTAAATCAAATCTTTTTAATAAAATAAAATTGAATTATCAACCAACAACAAATCATTTCATTTGAAAATGTTATATCATTTGGAATCAAATAGGATCAAAATCCAATAACCGAATAGAGAGACAGGCATACTATGTTTCGATTGTTATCATAAATCGGATAGACAGAATCAGAATTAAACAATTTTGAAAATCGTTTCATATCCAATTTGAAAGCAATGTAACCAAAGAAATCGCAGGCAAACATTGTGTTTTTCCAACAACAAGAGATACGATCAGATCGAAACAAAATCATTTTAAAATTATTATAACTGTCATGACATTAAACGATTCATGCCACAGGTAGACCAATTCAAACAGATGTGAGAATCAACTCATACAAAATCGTAACCAGATTGATTTGACTTTGATCACAGTCATAATAGAATCGACATCAGTGATAATTGGTTATTGCAAACTGGGCAAATAAACTTGATTGGTATTGAACGAAATCATTAATTTCAAACAAATCATGACTGAGTTTAATATAGAAATAAATCGTGAATCCAGATACAACCAATTCCGTTCTACAAATCAAATTCAAACAGAATAGCCATTGCAATTACGAATCCAACTAACAACATGGTCGAGCTAACAATACTTTAATCAATGTGAATTAACCGGCTGGGGATTAGCATAATCGTTAAGCAATAAAATCCATTCCATGATTTGGGCATGTTTGTACAGGCTTAAAAATAAAAAGCAATGTTCCCGAAGAAATAGAGTCACATTAGAAACGATCCGAGTTGAATTCGTGTTCTTTGAAAATCATATGGCACAACAAACCGTAACAATTAAACTCATCAAAATTGTTGCCAATCATAGCGTATCCATTATAACGAAATCGAATCGAAATGTGATCATTTTCTAAATTGAATATGAGGAACATTTCCTGTCTAGAATAGATACAAATAGAGCATCCATTTTAACTCAATCAAACAAATCAAATCCACACCAAGATCAATCAAATCGATAAAAAATCTAATAGAAACTAAACTGGGAATGATCGAAAAAACGAAATTCCATTTAGTCAAAGAAAAGCTATATATATAATGCATTCAATGTAACAGAGCCATTCAAATGAAGTGAACAGAGCTATTTAAAACCAAAACCAAATCGTTATATAAACCTAGATTATTTACAAAAAATGATTGATATCAAACATACCTGTGCGATGACGAGGCTGCTCAATTACGCCAGCTTGGAATTTACAACAGTTGTGGCTGATTCCACATTTTTAAACAAGATGGAGCCAGTCGTCTTTTGTTTCTTATCTGATGCTTGTAGCTTGGCCTTTTGACTGGTTAGGGTTGCAATTTGGTCTTCTAAGGATTGAATCTATGACTGGAGTATTGGAACGTCATTATAGTATCGCTCTAACCATGAATTGCATTGATCACAGGGTGACACTGTAGGTTTAGACAGAGCAGGAGAGGGTTTGGATAAATGACCGAGGGTTTCATAAGGCAACTTAATGCCTGGGTAGTTAGGGTCGTCCTGTAGGCAGGGGGGTAGGCTTGACACAAAGTCATATGAGGGTTCGGCACACAAACCTTACGAATAAGGGTATTTGCTAGTCACGAAATGCTCCACTTCCGAATCGGAGTCTTCACTTAAAACGATAGGGTTAGGCTCGACAGGGGGTTTTGGCTTGTTCCTTGCCATCCATGAAATAAAACGTGCATTCTTTTTCCCTTTGGTATTTGCAGTGAGGTTTTCCTTGGGATTTTTGCCCATAGGCTTAACAGTCTCAACACTCTTAGTCACAGTGTGGGGTAAGTCAATAGTAGGGTTGGCAGAGGGTTTAGGCAGAAGGACATGGTAGGGCACTAGGGGTACAACCTTGACCTCGCTCACCACAGGTTTGTCGACCTGTGTAGGGTTTGAATCCTCGAAACCATTCCGAGCAACAAAATTGCTCCAACTATCCCCGTGCAGACTCAAATGACAGACAATGATAAGCTTAACAAGCCCATAATGAAAAAGACTACTATCAGCCTGGTTTCTTTTGTACTTCTTCGACATTTCAAATAGGATTTGATGCAAATAATAGGGAATATTGAGAGAGTATCCTATAAATACCATAAGCAAACACAGGTGGTGGAGGAACACTAATCCGTAGTGACCTTTGCAGGTCACAAACTTCTTGATTATCATCAATAAATTGTGCCAACGTTGTTTAAGCATGGTTACGGGCATACCTCTATCACAGGAGGTGATTTTACGCGACTGGAAGAGCAGTGTCCATGGGACCTCCTCGAATTTGCAATTCTTGGACCATCGTTGTCCAGTGACAGGTAAACCCGTAGCAAGACTGATAAACTATTCATCAATTTCCAATTGTATATCGTCGACCTTGGCTCGACAGCCATCAAAGGTTATGGCAAATTGTCGAGCTACGCAAAGGTTAAAACCCTCGAAACGTTCCATGAAGGTAAGCCATCTACTATCTGCCAAATCTTGGGGGGCATTATCAAACATTAAGAGGGCCTGTTTGCCATTGGGTTCAACTCGCACGACTGGTGCCATGGAGTTGAATGCATGGTAAGGGAAGGGTTCGAATTCATGAATATGCAGTAATAGAGCTACTCGAACCAACAACAATGAATCGATCCGAAAGGGGTAATCATAAATGTGCGCATGCGAAGGTGGTGGAGTCATTCACTGCCATGCACGATAGTTATGGTAAAGTACAACCACCGATTTACACATCTGTTCAAACAATCATAGCATAGCTCAAAAACCATATTGTTTGGCCAACCAAAGAATCAAATGGTGAGTGTTATGCCAACGTGCCAAATCAACTATAGTTTTAAAACCATCGACATTCAATGTGAAACCAACACCAAATGTTAGCCATGCGCCATTGTATAAATGTTTAACCAATGTGTCGATTGAATTCATATAGTTGACAAGCCAAAAGTCATAAAAATATTAACATAAGGATCATATCATATATATAAAAACAAAAACAAATCATAACCCCTATGCAGTTCATAGAATCAATGATTAGGCAAGTATAAATCCATATGCTCAATGCCTCACAAGTTATGCAATCAATATAAAAATGTCCAATGAGAATAGTTTAAAAGTCCTTTCAGCCACATAACGATAAACAAAAGAAAAGTATAAAAGAAAATATCGATAAAAAGATCATAATAGTTCAGATAGTGATCGAAATGTGACCTCGAAAGGAGAAGTTTTTCACGCTTACAGTCGTGAAAACTTAATGAAGAGAAATTTGTAAATGTCGCAAAAATGAAAGTGTCGTCTATTTAAAAAAAATGCGATGAAAAACTTGATGTTTGCAAGACTTAGGTGTAGGCAGCTTATAGAACAATAGAAAAAATTGAATTGGCTACCAACAATGGCGACACACTGGTAGAAGAAGTTATCTTTGCAAAAGATACAAATTCAGATTAAGACAGCAAAGATAATTTCAACTCGAAAATAACAACCAGAAAATTGTACAAACATCATCATTAACCATCTTTTCCAGCAGTGTTTCAAAAGATGAAAACCAATAACAGTATTAAGATCAGCAAGTCATGATATTAAAGATAAAATCTCCAATACTGTTGGCATGGCCACTGCTGCCAGCAGGCATCCATAGCCTCAACAGGGTTTCCATTTAACCCACTCTGACATTTGTATCCTGTCAAGAAGTTCTAGATCAGAATAAAGGACATTAAAGAGGTTTCTTATTGCAGATTTTCATGTACCCGACATTGCTTCGCTACCACCGGGCCTTTTCAGTACCCTGGTGAAGTTGTCTTGGTGCCATGCGTGCATTTACCCACTGCCAGCAGACCTGTTCAGTATCCCGGCGGGTTTACAAGCACTTCCCATAGCTCTTATTAATAATTTTATTTTGTTTCTCTTTTGTAGATATATAGATGAGCGGGGTGATGCTGAAAATCTTGATATTTTAACATATTTTTTTCAGACCTCATCAGAATTTTTTAGCACTGTCCTTTATTCATCTCTAGAGATGTTTTATTTCTAAAACACTTCCTATAACAGGGAGACATCTTTTGAGTCATTCCTTTACAGAAAAGGGACAGCGTAAAAAGATAATAGATGATCACAACAAACTTTGCTCAGAGATTGAAATCAGTAAACTTCTTTCGAACAACAAAATTTTTCAACACAGATATAAGTTCAGCAATATATCATTGATGTTTGTACAAATTTTTCAGGAGTTATTTCAGTGAATAAATTTTCTCTATCGTCTTTGTCTGAATAGCTCAGTGTACAGGCATGTATATGTCCAAACACACAAACTGGTAAGCATAAGGGAGAAACCAAAACACACCAGCAAAGAAAAAATTGGAAAGAAAAGAAATCCAAACAACAAAAAACAAATATGCACAGAAGGTGCATCTGAAAACCTCATGCAACAAATCCCTTGGGAAACTAAAAAGTAGAAAGATTCTATTTGATGGGAAAGAAGTCCTACTCATGGTACCTTGGGTCAAGGTTGATTCAGATTCATTTATCTCTTTACTTTTCCATTTAATATTTTCATGACGATATTGAGTTTTTTAAAAATAAATGTTGAACTAAGAACAAAGAGAAAGAGATCATGGGGACTTCCTTGACAACAGCCGTATTATGGTTCTCGTGGTGCGCCCACTTGCGTTCATGACTGCATTATTAAAAACAGAACTAGTGAGAAATCAAACTGAAAGAAAACCTATTCCTAAATCTACCCTAACTATTAAACACATCAGGATACTACGTGAAGTCATGTTTCCAATGTAGCCATCGAAGTAACTCTAATCCTGCAATGAAAACAAGATCAAGAATTATTAAAATGAATGGTAATATATCAACAAATGACAGAAACATATCATGCTTACCTTCATAATCATCATCTAAAAACGAAGTAAGCATGATCTTACCATTTCCTTGGATATTCTTGTAGTACGAATCCTCCAGCCATTGCGCAATCTTATCGTGATAAGGGTCATAATGGCATAGGCGAGTGTAAGTAGTTTTGAAAAATTTGTCAGGATCACGAGGAAATGGAATAACCATCAGCCGAGGCTAAAATGCCCTATCCTCCTGACAGTTATCTAAGTACTCATTAATTTATTCACACGAAGGATCTAAAAGAAATATGTCATGCCTACTTCCAAGATACTTGGGTAAAAAGAAAGCAAGCTCAACTTTGTCTTTATTATGAAATTTTTTCATATATGAATATTCAAGCCATCCTAAGATCCTGTCACAAAAATGAGGATGTAAACCATGACTTCGATGAAACAAATGTATCAATGGGAAACTCATCATAGGAGGATTGGTGTAATCAATTGGATCATTGGTTTGAATATTTCCTTCGATGAGATTGATTATTTCAAAATGTGAAGCATCAACATTAAGATTCGAGCTAAGCAAAGAACAAATATGAAACTTAGAATGTTTGATTTCCGTAAGATGTAATGTACTGTCCTTTTCAACAAGAAATTGTGTAAAATCATCTTGCAACATGTCCTCTTCCCATATGAGTGATGAAAGTGAACAAGCATCAAATCCGAGTTGGTCAATGTTAGGTTTGGAATTGATTTCACAAAAATTTAGTATATCGAGAGGATACAATTGTGGCGGCAAAGAGTAGGGTGTTATAGGTAAGATTTCAAGTCCACCAGAATCCAAGAATAGATCAGGATATAAAGAATAAAAGGAATCAGAAATAAGCAGATAAAAAGACTCTCTTGAACTATGATACTCAACAATGGTATTCTCAAGACAATTCTCTTTACTTTGTTTAAATCTCTTACACTGTTTTGGTGACGAATTCCTCATCATAATATGATCATCTGGATTTTCCTTTTGTGTGATAGATAATTCAAAATTTATGTGACCAACATCTAGTCTTTCTTGTGAACAAAGTGCGTTTTGAGGATGAAGGTTTAAGGTTTCTTCTTCTCTAATCAATTTCATAGGAATACTAGAACATTCAAGAAGCTTTTTGTTACTTAAGTGTTCTTCAATGACTGATTTTAAATGTTGATTAGAGCATGAGTTACAAGAATGAGGGTATTCACCTTGAGCTAGAAACGAATTATCTTCCATACTAATATTAGACTGAAAATACAATGATTCAAAGGAAAAACTGATTTGGTTGTCAATAAGAGCTAGGTTCTACCTCCCTAGCTTGTTCAACATTGTCGGAAGGATCTTTCTCTTCTTGTGAAGAGAATTGTTCTTGCAGTTGAGTGATAGGATTTGCAATTGGTTCTTCATTCGTGATTGAACATGACTGAATGGAAGGGATGGAAGCATCATATAAGAGATTTAATGCTAATGACATGTCATCGAGATTAAATTTACAGAGGATATGATAGACTCTTGTCAAAAATCCTTCTGAAGATGAATCTCCATTGATTAGCGAAGTATGAAATTCTTCACATAATTGATCAAAATTATAAATTTCAAAAGCATCTAGAAACTCATCTACAAATTGAAACCAATAAAAAATGTGACATGTTGGAAAGGATTCAAACCAATGTTTGATTCTACCTCTAAAAGTAAAAGCGAAAAGTCTGCATAAAACTCCTAAATCTGAGATGTCATGTTTGATGCACTTGCACCAAAACTTGTTAAGGTGGTCTTTAGTAGATAATTTGTCTTCACCATCAAAGGTGAGTTTGGACAAGCATGAGACTGTCTCGTTGGGAACATTGGGTAATGAGAAGTTGAAAGCATGTTCCAACACAGTGGTTTGGGGAGCCATGGGGGAAATTGAATATATTAAAAATAAAGGCTCCTACAAGGCCAGCTTGTCAGTCGGCCCTCCTTCTAGCGCCATTTGTTGACGGGCGAAAATGACCGTCCGTCAATTGAGAGAGTGGAACCGGTCCGGGGTTGTCTAAATAACCCCGTTTGGAATGAACCACCCTGACGAGTTTAACGGCTCCGTTGGCCGCTCTAAAGTCTCCTAAGAAAACCAAAGAGAAAACTAATCTAAACTAATCTAACTAAAAACAAATAAAAGAAACTAAACTAACTAAAACTAACAAAACAAATTAACTAAAACTAAATATAACTATTCTAACTATTATATACGATCTACTAATTACTATTATAATAACTTAAATCAACTATCTAATTACCAGCTGTAATATTACTTATTCACAAATGTACATTATAAACAAACTACAGATTTAATTAAAACCTACAAAATTCATGTGTTTGCTTCCCTAGGACAGCCAAGAACCTTTTAAGATTTTTTTTGTATTTTATGAAAAAGAAATAAACATTACTGAAATTAAACAATCTAATATAAATCTAATTAAACTTATATCTGAATTAAACTACTTAATGAAAACATTAAACAACAAGCTAATTGACCTGGAAACGCTCCAAGTCTGCCCTGTGTATGATGACTTCTAAGCTGGTCGGAGGAGAAAACTCGCACCGGTTGATCCGTAAGCTTTTCATAAACGATTGGCTGTGTTGATTCTTGAAGTGTCTTACATGACAAACAAGACATAAAAGAAAATCATAACAATCTTATGATTATAAATTCCTGCAATAAGGGAAACCTGTTATGCAAGGACTTATCTATAACAATTCAATCTATGAAGAAGATAAACTTGTCATTCACAAACTGAATTAACAATTGTTATGTCTTTTATCTATTTGGAAGAAACAAGATATGGATAACAGTGATTAAAATTATATCATTTGCACATGATTTAGATAGTCAAAGTAGTCATAAACCATAAAGAAATCGATATACAAAACATGAAACAAAATGTTGATATATTGAGAAGCTAAAGCTGTGACAAAACATCAATTTTGCTCCAGTCTGTAATAGAACTCCATATCCTTGTTCTCCCACGAATGAGGATCCCCCATTATTACAAAAATCATAAGTATATATAGGTTTCTTCACAAGGTAAAACTTCCTTGTGGATAATATCAAATTGTTTTACATAATCTGGGAGATATCCCAAAATCAACTAAACTAAGCAACTAAAATGCAAATGAAATATTTGAAATATCCCCTAACTTCTCATCATATCTACTGCCAATTCGAATTTACCTGCAATAGAACACAAATATCAAATTAGAAAGATATTTCATTAAGAAAACAATAAAAAATTGATTCCACAGACTTAGCTACAGAATCTTTTGATTCTGTAGCTAGTCAAGAATAGAAAACAGGACCAGATAGAAATCAAATAAAATCAAATCCAATCATCTTTTAATAATCATCAAAAAACGAATTACCAATGATTCAAGTGAAATTATCATTCAAATTAAACAATATCAAAATGAATGCAATCGAAACAGAGTAAAGAATGCTTTGTTTTCAGTTACCATAAAACTAGGTCATATAGCAATCAAACTGTTTCATATTAAATGAAATTAATGGTGAATCGTATCATATGAGATTCGATGTAATCCAATACAATCACAACCATTATTTAATCCAACAAACTCATAATCTACCACAGTCAATATCGATTTGATACTGCTGTAATTATATGCATAAGATTCCTGTTGTTTCAATCAAATACCAATATGGAAAGGTTGTTACGATACAGTCAAAATGAAAAGTGTATAACAATATTAACCATCTTTGCCATAGATTTAGATCGCTGGGCGTTACACAATCAAAATTCAACAGCATTGATAACCATAAGCTGGGCAACAATCCAATAAAATCGGGTTTAAGTCAAATATAGAACAACTCGTCATCCTGGGCATGATCATTTTCGTTTTACAAATCCATTCATAACTGAATATTCATTGCCATTAAAATTAATTAGCAGACCAAAATGAATTGACTGGCTGGGTTTCACATAGTTGTTATGATTTGTATCAATTCACGATTTGGGTAAATATAAAACAAAACCTTTTTTAAACATAATCCAAACCGTATCCGAGCTGGTAAAGGTCATATGTAAATAAAATTGTAACAGATAACCATCATTTACCCATCATGTGCATCATAACCAATTCGGATCAAAACATAGATCGTGTTCAAAATTTGAAATGTGAAACAACTTGTGTCTAAAATGGATATAGTGACTTTAATTAGCAACAGAACATTCAACTCAAAGCCCAAATTAAAACAATCAAAACCATACTATGATTCAATCGAATCAAAATCGAATCCAATCAAAGCTAAAAATGGGAAAACGACATTCAATCTTATCCAAACGAAACTATGTACAATAACGCATGTTTATGTGACAAAGCCAAAATCATGCTGTAAACAGAGCTTATTAAAAACAAATTTGAATCATTATATAAACTCATACTATTTACAAAAATGATTGATATTACACTTACCTGTGTGGCAATGGGATAGCTTGACGGGTGAGAGGGATTTCTGAAGAACAGATCTGAGGAAATGCATACAGACTCAGAACGTATGTTCCCACCACTGAAAAATTGACCTGGAAAATGAGAGCTAGATCTCTGTAGCCACTCAATTTCTGAGGAAGCCGTCCATAGTGAGGGTAAAGGGGCTAAAAACGGTTCGGGGTTTTCAATGGTCTGAGCTAATTCAAATCCGTTTTCGCAGAATCACTCACGCAAAAATGTGACTCTGGGGGCAATTACCGCGCAAACTTCTCTGGCAAAAGGAAACCACAACCGACTCTGAACACCTTGGAGGTTTACTTCACCCTTCAGGAGCCAAGAGATAAGACATAGTGAGCCAGGCTAAGGGACAAGGGTTTGAACATATTAGGCTCAGAGATTTTCCCAAAAATCAACAGAGGTAACCCTGGTAAGGAGGCAAGCACCAATGCAAAGTGTGCGAGGGTGGTAGAAGGCAGTAAATCCATGCATAACTATCATATCAACTGTACAATTGACAATTTACATAGTTGTTCACTCCATTATAATAATCCAACCATTAAGCCATGTGTACAACCAATAAATGCAATGTGCATGCCAACATGTGTCAGCACTATGCCATAATGTCCAAAACATTCGACGTATAGATCAAAACATGCACCAATGTATTAATTCAAACATTTTAATCAAAGTGCCAACCGAATTCATAATAGTTGACAAGCCAAAGTTATAAAAATATTTAACATAAGGATTATATTATATATATAAAAACCAAATAAATCATAACCCCCATGTAGAATAAAAGATGAGGCGAGCCATAAAAAGTTTAAACCCAAATGCTCAATAACTTACAAAATCAATAGAATCAAGTTGTGCAATCAATATGAGCATGGTTCGAAAATCATGTTTCTTGGCTAACCTATGAAACAAATGACAAGTGTTATGCCATATAATCAATGTTACACCGTAGTTTTAAACCATCAACGCTTAATTTGAAACCAATATGAAATGTTGACCATGCGCCAATGTATTGTGACAGCCAATGTACAAATGGGTTTTCATATAATCGAAACATCGAAAATTATGAAAACACAAACATAGGCATTAAATTAGAAAGAAAGGTATATATAAAAATTTTAATCATAACACCCATGTATCTTATGAAACCAAAGGTTAAATGAATGCAAATCCAAATGCATTACAAACCAAGCCACATAATAAATCGAAACATGAGTAATGAGTGTATATCGAAAGATTCGCCAACTAGGTAAAATGATAAGTGAGATGTAAGCGCAAAGGGCATATCAATCGGAAGGATGACAACAGTTCAAACAATGATTCTAATTGACTTTGAAGGACTAATTTTTCACGCTTATAGTCGTGAAAACAAAACGAATATAGGCGTGCAAAAAGACGCAAATAATAAAAGCATCGTTCATTTGAAAATTGCGACGAAAAATCAATGTTTGTGAAACATTGGTGTAGGCAGCTTATGAGACAATGAAAAATGTGAATTGGCTGCCAACATTACCTTAGTCACCTATGGATATTCTATATTCTCAAGTGTGATGTAAAATGAGAGAGCCTCGCCTCTTATTTATACTCTCCATCTTCTAGCTCACTTAACCCATTTCCAGTTCACTTAACTTATTTCTAGGTCACTTAACTCATTTCTAGGTCACTTAACCCTTTTCTAGGTCACTTGAACTATTTTCCTCATTTTTAGGGCTAACCACTTTCCATAATTAAAAGTTTCTCCATTACTTTATCATTTAAATATTCCTCCTTGACTTTGTCACCTCACTTTATCATTTAAATGATCTTCTTTGATTTTGTCACTTCACTTTATTATTTAAATAATTCTTCTTGACTTTGTCAGTTTACTTTATCATTTAAATAATAATTTCTTCTTTGCAATATCTTTGACTTATTTGACCTTTTGGGGCTTCAAGCCAACATATGAGGGTCCTCCAACTTCATAAGGACATAACTCAAACCGTGAGGAGTTATGTGATGTTCCACATACCACAAGAAATGACATGACATGTACTATCCGTATAGAATAGTATTACCTTCAAATATATTAAAACACATACCATTATACATGAAACAACCTTTGGTCCATTACCCAAAACTTTGTGCTACCAGAATTTGTTCAAGGGTTGATATCAATGACAACCAACCTTAATAAAAAATACCCCCCTTTGGCATTGATGGAAACAATTTGATGCAATACTGAAATTATGTCATGAAATACTGAATTCATATCACTCATTCTCCCCTGGAAACATGCCTATGTCCTCGACATTTTTATGACCATTTCTCCCCCTGGAACCATGTCTCTGTCCTCTGCATCTGATGAATCTCTCCTCCTTTGTCATCAATGGAAAATGTATCTTTCCATCCGGGAATGCTGCCCTTGATTGAACTGTCCTATTTATGGTGCTTCCTCATGTACATATAAGACATATAAGATAAGCATTCAAAATAATTCATTTTTTAGTAGAAATAACTCTGAGTCTCTGGCGAAGATACTCAAAGTATTCCTATGGAAGTGCTTTTGTAAAGATGTTTTACCCTTGTTCTTTTGTGCCCACATACTCAACTCTGATGTTCTTTTCTGCAACATGTTCCCGTAGAAAGTGATACTTGATTGGAATGTGCTTCGTATTGGAGTGAATCACCGGGTTCTTTGAGATACTTATGGCACTTGTATTATCACAATAGATTGGAATGGGCTCATCATACTCAACCTGTATGTCTATCAAAGTTTGTTTCATCCAAAGAGCCCGTGTACAACATGTTATTGCTGCAATATACTCTGCCTCGACTATATATAGAGATACTGATGATTGTATTTTTCTTAGCCATGATAATAAACACTCACCCAAGTAGAACTCTGCTCCACTAGTGCTTCATCGGTCATCAATACAACCTGACCAATCTGCATCTGTGTAGGCAATAAGAAATAGATCATTTCCTTTAGGATACCATAATCCAAACTCTTTTGTTCCTTTGAGATATCTGAAAATTCTCTTCACTAGTAATACATGTGATTCCTTTTGTGCTTCTTGAAATCATGCCACCTGTCCAACTTCTTGCATTACATCTGGTCTGGATGTTGTCACATATAGTAGGCTGCCAATCATCGACCTGTATTGCCTCTGATATGTAGACTTTGAATCATCATATTTTCTTAAATTGCAATTGGTTTGCAATCTTCCATTCCGAACCTCTTTATCATTTATATGATATAGTTGGTTTGAGAAATAAAAATTCCTTGGTTGATTTTACATATCTGAAGTCCCAAAAAGAAGGATAGTTATCCAAGTAATGACATTTAAAATTCATTCTTCATATCCTTTGCAAATTTCTGGCTTAA
>CBVK0100981367.1:0-35966 GCA_900067695.1 Picea abies
ATATATATATATATATGACATTTTCCGGAGACCATCAAATATGAACTACAAGCGGTGCACATTGTAGATAGATAAGCATTGGTGCACATTTTCTTATAAACAACATTGTTGAGTTTAAAATGGAAATAATTTTTTGTTATATATAGAATTTGTCACGTTTTAAATTTGTTTATAGGTGTGCATAATAAGAAATACTTAGGTATCCGAGCCTTTGTTAATTTATAAGGCATTGAGTGAATACAACAATTCGTAAAATGTTTTTTATTTCATAATGATACAGTTATCATATACCGGTGTGTATACATATGGTTGATGTGTCGGTGCGTACTCATTTACTATATGCACCAATATCTTATTTTCTAAAACAATTACGTAATTTTTACATATGATGATTCCTCTATTTTCTTTTTTCAGGGATATTATGAAAATTCCAAGGGACAAACAAGGGGAAAACCAATATATGTTGGTAGGGATGTCCAAAAAAATGTAGAAGAAGATGGTAAAAGAAATGAACATAATTGTGTCGCAAGAGGAGCCATCCTAACAACAATGTGCATCAGAGGTATGTAATCATTCATTTATTCGTTTATGTATATCGAATTTAATCATTACATGAAATATCATTTTTCAATTTTATTTTTGTAGAAAAGAAAGAAAAAATAGAACACATTCACCACATAAGACAAGACAATGAGGAATAAAAGGGTTGATCACAAAATTTGTGAGTATTTGTGATTTTATCCTTACTTAATATTTCATGTTTGTTGTGATCTTTATATTTAAATAATTAATTTACACTTGTCCATTGATGTCTTCTAATAGGTCTTAATATACAAAGAGGAGCCAACCAATGAATTGATAGACATTGGGTTAAGTATGGGTTGTGAGTATATGTTGAAGTATCTAGGTTTAATTGAACAATTCGTAAGTAGCTATGTTGTTTAACTTCCCTTGTTTTATAATTAATGGAACAACAAGAAACATTTGTATTAATTATATTGACTATGCTTTGTCATGGCGTATTAAACATGCATGAAACAAAATATGGAATATAGCCAACATAAGATATTTTGAGAGAAGGCATGAAGCATGGCTTTGAAAGAATGTGTATTATTTATGAAAGAATGCCTGCCATGGTATGTTTTTTTATTTACAAAATCATGTATATTCTACTATATATATAAATGTAGATATACTTATTATACTTTATTTCTATGTTTGTAGAATATAGAAGATGAAGAGGCGAAACATAAAAAACAAGTCGATCAAGAAAACATTAAGTTAAATAACCAAAGTACAATATCACCTACACATGATAAAGAAATGAAGCATGCACACATCTAGAGCGATGACAATAGTTCAAGTGATAAATGATAATCAATATAATTGAATGTTATTGCAAGTTGTGTGTTTTGGAATATTTGTTTATGAAAATCATGGATTTTGTTTAATATACTCGACATATTGTCTCAATTTCACGAGGACATGTTATCAATAAGTGTAACAATTACATATTGGTTGCAATTTGATTATTGTGGACGTTTATGTTGTCTCATTTTGTATGAAAATGAGTCTTTTATTCATATATAATAAAATGGGTCTCTTATTTTATTGCATTGTCAAATGTTGTGTTGTTGAATAATTAATATGTGGATGATTTATGTTGTTACAAATATTAGAGGTGTAATATGTTGAATAACACATTAATACAATCGTTATATCAAAATGCAATAACAAAATATAAAACAATATTATTATAAAAAATTTCTGATTTTGAGATGATTAATTGAAAATTTGTAAAAAAAAGTAATTAAAATATATACATATTGGTGAATTGTATTATTATGAACGCACTAGACGATGTGTGAAATAATATAGAGAGTGGTGCATTTTGAGGAGTCATATGCACCGATGTCCATTAATTATATTAAAACACCAGTGCCCATTAATTATATTAAAACACTGATGCAAAATATTGAGAAAAAACATTGTTTTGTAAACAACATTACGTACAATTATATTTATCGTTTCAAAATTTTGCAGTGCATATGTTTACAATACGTATTAGAGCTCTAAATATAATATACATACCAGTGTTTTAATTATAATATACACACCAATTCTTAGTAAAAATAATAGTGCCAAAATCTCACCTTGAATATTCTAAATTTCACTACCCTTCGATGCACAGGGTAATACAGGCATTGGAATGTGCGATTATACGAGCATTGGGGTGTACACTAACTGAAAAGCATCAGGTCATACACAAACTCAAAAATCACTGATGCTTCATATGCAAGCACTGCAAAATTGGTGCATAGAAATTATAAGAGCATCGATGCTACATACAAAAAAAGGAAAAACTAGTGCATAATTATAAGTGCACTGATTATTTTTAGTTTTATTTACGCACTGGGGCAGGTTGATTAAGAGTGCACCAGTGCCTTTTAACAATACAACCACCGATTTCTTTTAGTTATATGGAACATTCGTGAAATCCTCTTCTTTGAATAACGGAGGTTGTAGCAAAGGTTTTTTTGAAATTTTGTCAAATCTTGTACTACCAAAAACCTCTGCAAAAACCTCCTCTTCAAAGTGTTTTCCTTGTAGTGTCTACTGCCTCCACTTTGGAATGGTCCTGCAAAAAGTATGAGATACTAGGAGTTGGATATCCATAAAGCGATTCAAATGGGGACATCTTAGTATATGTGTGATAGGTGGTGGTATTATACCACCATTCTACCAGAAGAATAAACTTCATCCATTGAGATTGCTTGTTTGAAGAATAACAACATAGATAATCCTCTAAAATTTTGTTAACTATTTCTATTTGACCATTTGTTTGTGAATGATATGTTGATCTCATAGCTAGTGTTGTTCCACTCATCTTCCATAATTATTTCCAAAAAATTCTTGTGAATTTTAGACTTTGTCACTTACTATTACTTTAGGAAATCCATGAAGTTTATGAATTTTATTGGGCCCTCCATTTTTGAGCCAAAGTTTTGGGAAAGAAATGGATATTGAATGGAAGATAAAGAAGTAGTGGAAAAAAATTAGATGAACATAGATATAACTGAAAGAGAAACAACAATAAAAATAGTTGAAATCATCATGCACCAGTTGGACGAGCAGTGAAAAGGCCAAGAGCATCGAGTGCATGCAAGGAAAAAGTCAAAAAAATAGTGGAATCAAGAATCCAAGAAGCACCCAAGGGAAAACTATAAATATGGAGCTATGTAATGAGAAAAGGGTCATTGTTGTTATTGTTGGGATTGAGTGAGTCTTGATAATATATTGGTAATATATTGTTGGGTACGTTTTGTTTGCAAAATCGAATATTGAGTCTGTAATGGGAATTGTGGGGTTATATCTTTTTGTGCACACTGATGCATGAGTCATAGGGAATTATTGTAAGAAAATTGATGAGGTTGTTGATAATATAATGAATCGGTTGGGGCCCTAAAATTTCTTGTTATGATATGATGCAATGTATATGAATCTATAATCTTGTCGCGCAATTTCTTCTTTATTGAATGATTAAGTATTAGCTTGTTGTCCATGAATGCATTTGGGATTTCTTATATATATCTAAGTAACATTAATGTAAATTTCATGTTGCATGCTCTTTGACTCACTTCATCAACCAATTCTTGGCTATGCCTCCGATGAGACTTCCTTCCCCCGCAGAAAGATGAATATGTCAACATAGCTAGACTACACCGGTGAATTTTGTTGGCAACCCTAGAGAACCCTAGTCTCAACCTTGCACCAACAAATGGTTATGTTGCCAGGACCAATATTTAAAGTGAGTTTTTAGAGTATGCCTCATTGGATTTTCAAATCTTATGTTGATAATTGGTGGGAAAGAAGGTGCAATGCATTCATACAACAAGAAGCAGAGTTGATGCACATAAGATTTTAGGTTGTGAAAATCATAGTGTTATATTCATAGCCTGCTAGAGATCAGTACAAAATATTTTGGTTTAGGTTCCCAGAATATGTATTTCAGTGGTTATATCGCTTGCAAGAATCACTAGAATAAAAATATTGATTCAAAAGGAAATGTAACTGGACTGATGAGAGTTTAGTGAATCTTCACCATTTAAATCATCTTATCTCTCTTGCTGTGGAGTTTTGGGTGAAGATTTTTCTGGAGGGCTATATTATCGAATTTTCTACAGAGAATCATCAATCCTTCTCAAAGGAAGAAGCAGTATTTAAAGAGGGAGTTAGAGAAGACTATTGCGAGAAATCCCCTTGTGGCTCAAGGTTTTATTAGTGGAAGAAGGAATGTTTTTTGTTCCTTCAGGTGATATGGTAGTGTAAATCCTTGCACTCAGGGTAGGGTGATTAAGGAGAGGGTTCGTGAGTTAGGTTGAGAAATATTTTCTGGGATATATGGGAGGGAGTTTAAATAAAAGTGAAAGGGACAAATGAGCTCAGAAGAGGGATGTTTTTATTGATAAGAGGTGGCATAAACATATAAGAAAAGTGATGAAGAGGTCTGATCAGTCATGGAAGGAGATCATATTTGAGAGTAGTCATAGGAAATCATTAGAAGAGTTGTGAGAGTTGAAGAGATGAGGAAGGTTGGGTAGCCGATGGTTGAAGGAGAGATTTGGTGAAAGCGGTGAATGTTTTGGAAGAAGAAGACCAAAACAAGAAGGTTTAGAAGAAACACATGAAATAATAAAGAGAAAAGCCACCATTGAAGAAGAATATTGAGATGAAACCCCTAAAGACATTGCGGGAGAATCAGAACCTACAATGCCTGGAGGTTTTGGATTGCATCAAGATGTTAGCGCAACACTACAAATGAACACGACCCCCCAGATCAAAGATTTTTTCTCCAGAGGAAAAAGAACCAGCCCTGTATCACCCACTCCCCCAACGCCATATATTAATTTGGCAATTTATACAATAAATATTTATGTCAATTCTACTAATTATAACCCTTCTAGTCCAACAATTTGTTTTGGAACCAGGGTGACATTGATACCAAACTTGATTTGGTTCTAGGCCACTCAACAAAGATCAGATTTACAATTCTGGATCTATTGAACTTGATTGCATCAAAGGTGAAAAGATGTGTTTATGAAGGCTTGAATCCAAATTGAATATTGGTGAATGTGTTGTTAGTCTCATAATCCATTACTTAATGTATTTAATAATCATAATTGTGGAAATAAAAACATGCATAAGAAAGCATGATATAAGATATATGATATAAGCATGATATAAGATATACTTAATGGAGTTCAGAAACCTTTTGGCTACATCTCTGGATCCACTTGGAATACAAATTGTTTGATTATCCTTCCTTTAAAAGGGTTTAAATCTTCTCACAAAATGTGTCACATGCTCCTTACAAAGATGAAACCCAGAGCAACCTTCTACTTGAGGCTCTCACATAAGTGACATTTCTTCAGACACCAAAATTACTACATTTTAGTTCTCTCTCCACCAAGGGATGATCCATAAATGATTCATTCAAAGATGAAACCTAAAGTTTTCATAAGGAGTTTATATAGATTTCTTCAACTCCATAACTCAAGGAGACAAGATGCACAAATTTAGGATCTAATTACAACTCAAGGACAAAAATGAGAAAGCATCTCAACCAACTTGAAAGACCCTTAACTTCCTCCTTGAGACTAGGAAACTAATTTCCCCTCAAAACTAGGAAACTAATCTGTGTGTTGGATTCTGTCACAAAACTAATTTCCCATTTTTACAATTAAATGAATAATACGTGCAAACTCACTTCAAGTATTAATCATTTTTCCAATATGCATTACTAATACATGAGTTTCTTGTACTCATTTCAAGTATTAATAATTTTAAAAATTTAAATAATTCATTCATTAACATTAATTATTCTCTTCCACTTATCATCAATTATCATTTTAATGATCTTCACCATGGTGTGTGAAGTATTAATTCCTTATGTGGAGATACTCTTGGATCACAAGTTCAATTAGTAGTAGTAGTAGAAGTGTGGCAAGTTTTTCGGTTGTATCACAACCAAGACCATCGGGGTTCATTCTAGTAGGATTTCCAAATCCCACAATGGAGAATCAACATGCAAGATCTGTCACTTAATACCCTGAATTTTGGGGTAAAGGTGGTGAAGATGTTGAACAACACTGGTTTCTATGTGAAGCCATCTAGCGATCTCGTGGAACTCTAGATGCAAATAAGTTAGTTGAATTTTAGACTAACTTAGAGGTCGGGATCTGAAATGGTACATGAAGGAAATCGAACTAGGGGATCAAGGGAAACCATTCACGCTCGCTCAGGTGAAGCGGAGATTTATTGTGGAATTTTGGTTACCTCATCAGGACAATAATCTCTCTCCGAGTTGCGGGAGATAAATAAAAGGGATGGTAAGTTCGCTTAGGAGTACAACCAAAGGTTCAAAGATGCGATAGGGAAATTGGAAAACTGATAATATGTATGAGGGATAAAGGATGATTTTATATATTATATGCAACTGTGCAAAAGAAAGAAAGAAAAAATATACATAAGTGTGTACATAGATAAGAGATAAGGATAAAAACAAAATATGAAAATATCATTAAGATACACATGTGAGACTGAAATCATAAATATGATTTATATATTAACTTCAATCTGAGATCCAAAGCATAATTCTCTTTACAAACCCCTCCAGGGTGGGGACCAAAGTCACATTTAGAACTCTCTGATGGGCACCATACAAAAAGACACTGACAACAAAAGAAAAATTGAAGCTAAAGATCTAGATCAACTTGCCATAAAAATGTTGTCGCTCGACTCTACAAAATATTCTTTATCAATCATGAAATCTAATCCATAAAAAAACAAGAACACACAGACTGTCAAATATAGATCATACGTCTTTAGAAACAAGCTGTTAAAAGATATGAATCTGTTTTGAATCATGTTGCCTTCAATTAGACCCTTTTGTCATCAATATGGTTTATCTTTCTAGTAAACTCGGAATGAATGAAGAAAAGAATTATCTCACAAGTATAGAGAAGAACTTATATCAAATGTTCCAGTTCTATTCTTTCTCCCTTTGTCTCTTCTTTTGCTTGAGATTTTATTTTTTCTCAATAAGTTATGGTAGTTCAACTACCTTTATTTGGTTAAGATTAATTAGTTTAACTAATAAGTTGAGACAAATAAATAATAATACATAAATAAGGGTCTATTTAAATAATAACTAAATAGGTGGGACCGCTTGTCACTCCAATTTTCATATTTTAATGATCATCAAACTATGAAATACAACACCCCAACAATTAACTCAAATATTCGCCTTGTAACTCCCATCCTCGTATAAATAGTCAAATATTTTAGTATCAAAATAAAACATGACTATAGCAAAAAATATAACCAATCCACGTTGTCCAAAACATTATGTCTAAATGTGTCTTTGTTTTCCAAAATATTATGTCATCATACCAATAAAATATATCCTCAAAAAAAGAATAACATTAAAAAACATTAAAACCCATATTTGCTATGAGAGGTGTTTTGCCTCTTTTCACTGTTGCTTTCTTTTGATCCTTTTCTCTGATTTTTCATGTGCAATAACCTTCAATTTATTGGAACCTTGAGGGTATATTTCATTGATGACATGGGAACAACTATCTTTGAGGTGGATATGAGAGGACATTGATTCAGAGGAGTCTTTGGAAGACTTGGAGGGATTAGCCACCCCTTTTCCTTTATCTAATTCTAGCTCGGGGATGGTATTTTTTAATATATTTCTTGCATGATAGGAATATACTAGAGAGGAAACATGATCAAATTGGGCATTTGGGTTGAATGGCGGTGGAGGAGGGGGCAATGAAAATGATATTGTTGGCCAACCATGGTGATCATGTGCAGCAGTCTGATGGACAATTTCTTGTCATCCATCATTGGCAAGTGGCTCTAGCTACATAGAAACATGAGGGGGGAGACGGATACCGGATAAATTTTGATGTGGATGGAAATGAGGGCTCTCAGGTCTAGGTTGCATAATTCCTTGGCCAACTAGATTGAAAAACACATCTTGGAAAAATTGATTCAGTTCTTGCAGATCAACATCAAAATGTATTGAAAATTGTGGTCTTCTATGGCCTTTTTGCCAATTATTTCCTCTACCTTTGTTTGCACCTCCATTGTTTCCCCTGCTAAAGAAACTCATCATGAAGCAATACTCTAATCAGAATACAAAAACTTTTAACAATCCATTCACTAATACTCTACCTAAATAAAATCAAGATGTTGGCTCTATCATTGACAACATAAGCATATGCAATCCATCCATTAATATAACTCGCCACATTTTGAATTCAATACTCAATTGCGATTTGAACAGGGAATGATAGGGTCATTGGGAAGATGAGGGGATTTTTAATGAATGAAAAATTCTAGCATGGATAGGAACCAACAAATAAATATTGTTCAAGCAAAATGCAGGGCCCGTTTCCTTATAAAAACAGTGTCTCCATCTCAAAATTTCCAACACATTTCATCATCCAATCCTTTTGAATGAAATTCATAATAACAGAACAAGGGATAAATTAAATGTATCCACGAAGGTGGTGGGCATATAATGAGCGAAAAATGAGACAATGAATGGGAATGATAGCGATTATTATTCTGTTACAAGAAATAACATTTATTGACTTTAAAATCAACATTGTCATTATTCAACAAAAATCATTTGAATATCCACTGTTTACCATGCCCATTTATTTCCAAAACTCCCACCAAATTTTGTTTGTTCCATAACATTCTTTTAAACTTCAACACACAAAATCCATAACAGGGAAACAATCCTTTTAAACTTCTCAATATAAAATTCAAAGGAAATTGATAAGATTATCAAACATGGAAGTTTCATTTCCCTTTTTAAAACCATAGATATCTCTTTTAAACTAGCATAATGTTCTGTATTTATCCTTTGGGAAACATTAGAAGAATTTAATTCTTCAGTCTGTAACATCAACTATAAGGAAGAAATCTCTAGTTCAATAGGTAGAATAGTCTCTTGGCCGTTTACAAGCTAAAAGGGATTAAAACATGTACTTGATTATGTGGTTGTATGGTCTTCCCAAAGAGAATAAGTTAGAAGTGTGTGCCACTAGTGAGGTTTGTCTTCTATGATTCTCTTTATAATCCTAACTAGATTCTTTTTAGTGGACTTTTCTTGTCCATTTCTCTAAGGGTAATAAGTAGATGAAGTGAAATACTTGACACCTAATTTAGCCAAAAATTGGGTCAATCTTTCAGAAATGAAGGCTGGACCATTATCTGTAATGATATCTAATGGAAGGCCAAATCAGGAAAATATATTGGACTCTAGAAAATAAAATACTTGTTCATCTTGCACGTGTCTAAGAGGGACAACCTCATCCCACTTAGTAAAGTAATTGGTGGCTGTCAAAATAAAGATATTCCCTACAGAGGATGAAGGATTGATTGGACCAATAAATTCTAAACCCTACTTTGTAACAACCCTGGTCAAATAGTTGCATAGGGTTTATTAAGTATAGTTAATTAATTAATTAACTGTATTAATGTGTATTAGTTAACTAATGATTAACTATTAATAATATTATTTATTTATTGTTTAATGAATGTCGATTAATTAATTAAATGATTACTTAACACATTCAAAGATTTGGGTGATGAATTAAATGGCTAAATAACTTTAAATTATTTACAATAAGACTTTACGTATGCAAGGGGGGAATGAAGCATGGGGTGGAAGGATAAGGTAATAAAGGAATCATATAAGGTAATAAAGGAATGGGATAATGTAATAATGGGGAGGATAAGGTAATTAATGGAGGATAGGAGAGTTGGTGAAGGCGGGGAGATATGACGAGGAAGAGACCTACAGGAGAGGATTATGAAAATTTGGGGGAGGAGCATTATTGGGGAGGAGGTCTGTATTTTTGTGGGATATTTTCTGGTTTTGAGGAATTTAGTTTTGGAGTTTTGGTGAACCATTGCAGGGGGCACCAGGTTGCTGGGAGTTTTGGGCTCGGGGGCCAGGATTCCTTATGGTATCCTAGAGCTAGGGATCCAGACAGGCCGCTCCTGTCTGGCTCGGTGGTTAGTCGGTTTGGGCAGGGTTTGGTCAAAGCAACAGGCTGGGCAAAGCAGCAGAGAGGATAGCCAGATATTGGGATAATAGCATTAGCCAGAGGTATCTATATTAAGTTATGTAATTCATTAGATTGTTGTTCATAAATTAATTTATGCTGCTTATATGATGAATGAAATAAATTTACTTATTGTTTCTATGTAGAAGTAATGTTATCTGTTAAAATTTATGAGATTTAATAGGCTAATTAAATTAGGTCTCTACACATGGTATCAGAGCACATGTTTGAAGCACTGGAGTCTTAAGGGCCTACCTACCTGCCTACCCAACTTAGGAATGGAACTGTAACCACCCAGAATTAAAAAAAAAAAACCCTGAAACCCTTTAATTAGATGAAAATCCAAGTTCCAGCTCCACCCCCGCCTAACCTGCAAGCCAAGCACATTTTTTTTTAACACAAATATAAATATAAATGACATACGTATTGAAAATGTAAAGGAAGCATTTACTAGGCCAAAACATGGAGATAATTGCATAATTTTATTGTCTGAGTTCTTATTATGATGCACCCTCGATCTAACAATTCATTTATCACAAGCATTCGTAGAATTTTTTTTTCTTTTTCATTTTGAGCTGGAAAATGCTCATGGCTTAAACCAATCTCCATGCTTATTTCAAAGATTGATTTTTTATTTTTATTTTTATTTTGGGCTGGCAAAGCCCAGGGTTCAAAACAAAATTTCACACAGTGAGAAAGCCCTCTAGAAATGAATATCCCCACAAAAATCTATGCACTGCAAAACACAATATCACATTTGAAATTCTTCCAACGCCATGGAAAATCTACTTCCATAAAGAATAGGTAGATTCATTGAATTATAATATAGCCTTATATTGATCCAGCCTTCTTTTAATTATAATCCATTATAATCTATTGTGCTATATATATATATATATATATAGTAAACCAGAGCATCAATTCAATGAAATAGAACTAGCGATGCACCCATTCCAAGCTTGCCCACCCAACGGAAGTAGGTCCGAACAAAGGAAGCTATAGTAAAACCACCCCACCTAATATGGTATGGTATTGTGAAATGAGCTCGAAAACATCAACCCAACCATTGACCTTAAGGTGAACACTAAAAGGTAAGGATAATTGGCTTTACTCTGGTTTGACCTATTACCCTATTGCCCGTTGTGTTAACCCTAACCTGTGAGGTTAACCCTCACCTTCACATAGTTAGGGGTAGTAATGAAGTGGTCATGCTGCCTGGATGGTGTTTGGACCTATCCCCGTTCTGGTAAAAACGAACGAATGGTTTTTCCCATGGATGGACAGAAACTCGTGTAGATTCACATTGAACCCTAAGGTGGAGGAAGGGTTATGGTTGTTGGTCACCATCGGACTCCCTATGGGAATATAGACCCTTTTCCTTCTCCTCACTTGACTATATTGAGCCATGCCCCCATATCACATTGGTTCCACTATCCACATACATATTGATCTACTTATAACTGGGCAATGTGAATACGAGACCTTACCACCGAATATATATTGGACACTTCTTTCACAATACAACCTAAAAACTAGAATGAGGGTCAGATGGCCAATCAATTCTTAGGATGCTAACATCTTCCTTTCCTGTTAGTCAGCCAAATCAGTTAAGAAGGTAGGGAAATTACCGTAAAGATATTGAAACAGCATAAAATGGGCAACCAAACAATTGGCAGTGTCGCAAGTCAATTGACTCGGAGGGTTTGGAAGAAAATAAATATAAAAATAGAAAAAACAGAAAGCAAGAAGATCCTAAACAAGCACTTTGGTGCGGTGGAGGGCATCTCAATATCGAACCTCACTGGTGTGGAGACATCGATGTATTCGAGACGTCTGAGATTGACTTTTGTGTGTTATGGAAAAAATTAGTCTAAACAACAAACTTTGAAATAAAATAAAATAAAAAATTTTGTACACAGTCATAGAAAGAAGTCCAGTGCTCAGTAGCCAAGGAGGATCCCTCAAGGGCATCACAACCGCACACACAACCAATAAAAATTAATGTAAAAAAAAATAGTTCATAAGGCACACCATTACACCAGCATAAGGCACACCATACACAACAGTCAAAGCAGCGCAAAAGCCCAATCGAGCCACTCAACACAAGGATTGACATCACCTACATGCAACAACACCACTCGCAGGCAACCTTCGATTCAAAAAGCACAGTGCTACAGAGGAAGAGCTCTCCTCAGCCTCTCCTTCCACAACGCATATCCAACCCAAACGCCTGCGAATGGTCACAATAGAGAGCTCAAACTATTTCCATTGATTAGGGAATCCCAAGTTCGTAGGTAGGATGGAGGAGTAGAGAAGAAGGGTTAACCATGACGGCCATGCTCCCTAACACCTCCCCTCACAGGTGACCACAACAAATGAGGGAGAAAAAAGGAAGAGTCTAGGGTTTAAAGGAGATGACCAATATTTTGTTCCTTTAAATGAGAGTGAGGGGCACGTGGGCCGCATGCAAGCCCCATGTTGTCGACTTAGAAGTCTTGGGGCAGGTGGGCCTCACACATTCCCCGCATGGCCAATTCAAAGTCCGTCTTTCAATTTTTTTTTTTCTTAATTTTACATTTAGCTATTTATATTTTATTTTATTTACATTTTATTTTTTCTTTTATATATTTTTAATATGTTTTAAGTTGAAAACAGAAATACTAATTTATATATATATATATAATATTTTTAAATATTTAATAATTACTTTGAAAACTACTTTTCAAGTGTGATTAAACATCATTTTAAAAAATATATATAATAAAATAATAATAATATATAAAATATCATTTGATAAAAAAAAATATAATCAAATTAAAGTTCAATTAAAGTGTAATTATTAAAGTTTAATAAAGCTTAGTTATGAAGTTTAAAAAAAAAAAAAAGGGGTTTAATTATTAAGTTTAAGTAAAGTTAATCAGTTTAATTTAAGGTAAAATAAAGATAATTTAGTTTTAATTTGAGGTAAAGTAAAGTTTAAACTTAATCTTTTATTTTAAAATTTAGAACTAATCTAAGCTTTAAGCTTAAATTGAGTTCAAGCCCTAAGTTTAATGGGATAATTAGATTTAAGCTTTAATTGAGTTTAAGCCCAAGTTAAATAATAAAATATTAGTTAAGCTTTAACTATATATTTAAAATTTGCTTAAAACAAAATTACAGTAGTCCTTTAGTAACTAATAAACTAGAATGATTAATTAACTAAGTGAGTGATAAATGTTAACGATAAATTATGATTAGAAATCCCGTTAATTAGTTTTAAGCACAAAGTATAAGGACTTAGAACAAGATAAGTATGAGGGGGCTTCATGCGCGCTAGGAGGGTAAGTTAGAGGAATTAGCGAGTGGGGTACAGTGCTAGCATAGCTACCAGGCGAATGAGTCAATAGTTTTCTTAGGCGAAGAAATCAAGCTTAGACGCTTTAGCCCTAACCTAGCCACCTCCCCTAAAGAGAGTAATGTCTGTTTACAGACAAGTAAAAAAAAAACTTACGCCTAACCCTGTTTTCTAGTTAAATTGCACAATGAGAAACGTCCTTGAACTCACCTTGACAACTTTGGTTGATGCATGTTAAATCATATAGGATGGTTAGGACTCGAGGGAATCGAGGCAGAGGAGCATCGTCGCAGGCACCGCCAACACCGTCAGCGTCGCCGCCAACATTGCCCGAACTAGCTCTCATACTGCGCTCTTTGGAGGCTATAAATGAGACTTTAAAGGGGCGACAACTAGCAGTGATCGAAGTGGAACCCCCACCATATGGAATGGGTAATCCAAAAGCGTTGAGGGATTCAGGGGGAGGACCTCCACCCGAAGACATCACTAGAGAATTGCAGAAGATCAAACTTCCGGAGTTTGTCAGGGGTTGCGCTAGTGAATGCGCAGAAGCATGGTTGGAAGGCATGACAAGGTGTTTTGCCTTAAGGGACTATGCGTCCACCTCAAAGGCGAAGATAACGATTTTTCGATTGAGAGATAGTGCCTTGAACTAGTGGGGCAACCTGGAAAGACAACTGCATCTTACCCCAGACACCGTATCTTGGGAACTTTTCGAGGAGAGGTTCCGAAGGAAATATCTGCCAGCTTACTATGAGGAACAACAGGTAGGAGTGTTTCATACCTTAGTACAACGAAACATGATCGTAGAATAATATGAGATTAGGTTTATGGATTTGGTCAAGTATGTTTCATATATGGATAATGACCAACAACAGGCAGAACGCTTTGTCTATGGGTTGAACCCTAAGATAAGGGCTATGGTGCGGATGTGGAAACCATCTTTAGTAGTGGACGCTGTGGAAAATGCACGTTATGTGGAGGAACACATGAACTTAATCGGAGGTACGAGACCGACCTTTTTGCATCGTCCTGGATTCGTGGGGAAGGCCCCTAGGACATTTCCCAAGGGAGGGGGCTCAAGGCCACCTCCATATGGTAACAGAGTCGCACCAAGGATAGTAGCCACAGGGGTTTCAATGGTAGCGTGTGCAACATCTCATTCATCACTAACAACGTAGGCAGGTCCATGACCATCTCAGGGAACAACTAGCAGGGGCAGGGGTTCTAGGGGAAGGAACTCATTTCAGAGACAATCACATAACAGTGTCCAGGTTCAATCCCATGTTACCTGTTGGGGATGTGGAGGACCCCATTACTAGCGTGACTACCCAGAGTTACAATCAGGATTCATGCATAGCGAAGGAAAGGCCCCGATGGGAAGAGCAAGTAGCAGCCACCAGATTTACACAACGATTAATAATCGCTAGGCCAAACATCAATCCACGGTGGTGGACTCATCAGGTATGCTAAATCGTATCAATGTTAAGATTTTATTTGATTCTGGTGCGAAAGATAGTTTCATTTCACCATCTGCATTAGAAAAGAGTGGGTTGGTAGCCTACAAGCACGATGACTTTAAACAAGTTGAGATGGGTTCGGGGGAAAAACAAGCAGTAGGACCTAGCGTTGATAATTGTATAGTAGACCTGGGAGTGTGTACTACCAAGTTGAAGGTATACGTCACTGCTCTTGGGGCATACGATCTAATCATTGGAATGGATTGGTTAGAAGCTCATCAAGCTTTGGTAGATTGTTTCGCAAAAGGGGTGCTTTGTGTCGACGACGAAGGAAGGCCAGTGGAGATCCAGGGTGTACGGAGAAGGGTGTCATTATGCTTTATCTCAACTATGAATGTTAAGCAATGTTTGAGGTAAGGGTGTCGACTATATGTAGTGGAAGCAGTGAATGAAAGGAAGGGACCCTCATTGGATCAGTACCCGGTATTGTCAGAATTTAAGGATGTTTTTCTGAACGCATTTCCAGGGTTACCTCCTGAGAGGGAGCTTGATTTTACTATTGAGCTAAAACCTAGTGCAGAACCAATTTCCAAAACTCCGTATCGGATGACAGCGTCGGAACTTTGTGAATTGCAAATGTAGTTAAAAGAGTTACTGGACTTAGGGATAATAAGGCCTAGTGTCTCACCTTGGGGTGCACCAATAATTTTTGTAAAGAAGAAGGATGGATCCTTACGACTGTGTATAGACTACAAGGACTTGAACTATGCTATAGTGAAAAATAGGTACCCAATGCTGCGGATAAATGACCTCTTCGATCAGATGAAAGGAGCAACAATATTCTCAAAGATCGATTTGCGATCAGGGTATCATCAATTAAGGATTAAGGAAGGTGATATTCCTAAAACTACCTTTCGAACTTGGTTTGGACATTACAAGTTTGTCATAGTACTTTTCGGATTGACCAATGCACCAACAATATTCATGAGCCTCATGAACGACGTATTCCGGAAATACTTAGACCGTTTTGTACAAGTCTTTCTAGATGACATCCTCATCTATTCCAAGAACGAAAGAGAACACGAGAAACACTTGCAAGTGGTGTTGTCCTACCTTAGGGAGAACAAATTGTATGGGAAGTTTTCGAAGTGTTCCTTCTTTCAGAAAGAGATCCACTATTTAGTTCATATCATTTCTGGTGAAGGAATCTTTGTGGACCCAGAAAAGGTAAAGGCCATTATGGAGTGGTCAGTGCCGAAAAATGCCCATGAGGTGAGAAGCATCATGGGGCTAGTAGGTTATTATCGGAGATTTGTGGAAGGATTCTCAAAAATAGCGAAACCCATCACCACTTTGTAGCGCAAGGGGGTCAGGTATGAATGGATGAAAGAATGTGATAGTGCATTCATTGAGCTTAAGAGGTTACTAACTAGTGCGCCAATTCTACGAGTGTTGGATATGGAAAAGGACTTCACAGTATACATGGATGCCTCGAAGCAAGGGTTGGGGGCTGTGCTAATGCAGGATGGAGGAGTAATAGCTTATGCATCAAGGAAGTTGAAGAAACATGAAGAGCTATACGCGACTCATGATTTAGAGTTGGTAGCTGTAATGCTAGCTCTGAAACTTTGGAGGCACTATCTTGTGGGGTGAAACTTTGAGCTCAAAATGGACCATCAAAGTTTAAAACATGTTTTCACTCAAAGGGATCTGAATGCCAGGCAAAGGCGATGGAGTGATTTTATGAGTGAGTACGATTTTTGTATTTCATACATCAAGGGAAAGGAAAATGTGGTCGCAGATGCCTTGAGTAGTAGACCACGTGTCTTCTCCTTGGTACCTTTAAAGGTCAATCTGAGGGAATATGTGTTGATGCAACTCCAAGGAGACAGTTGGTATTTAGAGGTTACTTCAAACCTCCAGAGTGGGAAGAAATTAGATCCAAAGTATGAAGGATATAGTCTGGAAGCGGACGAACTATTGAGATATCGAGGAAGGATGTACATCCCTGAAAATGGGGATATTATAAGCATCATATTGAAGGAATCCCATAGAGCACTTTATTGTGTGCATCCAGGTGTGAAGAAGATGTATGCAGATATGAGGAAGCTCTTCTTCTGGGTAGGCATGAAGCGCGATGTAGTCCATTTCATCGCCAAGTGCCTAGAGTGTCAACAAGTGAAAGCCAACCACCATCACCTGACAGGCCACCTACAACCACATGATGTTCCTATGTCCAAGTGGAAAGTCATTTCTATGGATTTTGTTGTGGGGTTTCCACTCACATCTCATAGACACAATGCAATTCTTGTGATAGTTGATAAGTTAACCAAGAGTGCTCATTTTATTCCGGTTAGAGACACTTACGATGTCACTGATGTGGCATGTGTGTTTGTAAGTGAGGTTATCTATTTGCACGGGATACCTAAGAAGATCATTTCAGATAGGGATTCCAGATTCACTTCTAGGTTTTGGACAAGTTTGCAGTCAGGGTTGGGGACTCAGTTGAACTTAAGCACAACTTATCATCCTTAAACAGATGGGCAAACCGAGAGAGTAAATCAATTCATGGAAGACATGCTCAGGATGTATGTCATGGATAATCAAACCCATTGGGAGAAGTACCTACCTTTGGTAGAGTTCGCCTACAATAATAGTTTTCATAGCTCCATCGGAATGCCACCCTACAAAGCTCTGTATGGAAGGCCATGCAGAACACTTTTGAGTTGGGATAGATTAGAAGATCGAGTAACAGTTGGGCCAGAATTGATTCAAGAGATGGAGGAACAGGTGATTCAAATTAGGCAGAGACTAAAGGAAGCACAGGATAGGCATAAAAGTTATGTAGATGCACACAAGACCGAACAAATTTATGAAGTGGGAGACCAGGTTTTCATTCGTATCAGGCCTAATAAGAGTACCATACAGTTCGAGAAGGGGACATAGTTGTCACCTCGATTTATAGGACCGTTTAGAATCCAAGAGAAAATTGGACCCATTGCCTATTGTCTCGTACTACCACCCCACTTGCATAAAACTCATAACATTTTTCATGTATCTGTTTTACGTCATTATGTTGTTGATGAATCACATAAACTAAATTGGAAGGAATTGCAGGTATCGAACGTGGGAACTCTCACGGTAGAACCGTTACGCATATTGGACCATAGAGTCTGACAACTTAGGAACTGTCTAGTAGGCCAAGTTAAGGTCCAATTGGACAAGTATAGTCCAGGATCTGCTACTTGGGAAGACCTCGAGACACTACGACGAGACTATTCCTCACTTTTTTTTACCACCTCAAGAATGTGTTTCTCGAAGGTTGGGTGTATGTAACACCACCTTTTGACTTAGAGAACTAGGATTACCTAAGGCCTACATACTTTTATTTTCTATTCATAGTGAAACTATTAAATGATACACTTAAACTTTTAAGATGTATAAACCTTTATGAATGTTATATGTATTTGAATAATGATGGATATGATGCGATATATTGTGAGAATGTAAATTTTATGAATGCTTAAGTGTTATTGATGATGATGGATATGATGCAACATATTGTGTGAATGGGATATTATGAAGGTTTAAATGTTATTTGAATGATGATGGGATATGATGCAATCTATTTGGTAAATGATAATTTTATGAATGGGTGTCGAAATTGAATTATGGGATATTATGAGATCTATTTCTAACTTGAAAACTTTGATGTTAAGTTGTTGGTACACGGATACCGAATTGAAATGATGATTGTATGCAATTACATGATGATAATGCATAAGAATGTATGAGCTTGTGTTACAGACTAATTTGCAGGTTATGGGCTATGAAATAGTCAAGGGATAATGATGATGAAAGTGGATATCATGACCACTAGCCGAGAAACATTATGGTATGAATATTTGTATGTGAAATTATATTGGTTTGGATGCATTGCTATGATACGTGGACCAGTGCAGGATTTCAGGTGATGAGACTGCACAAAACCGAATAAACGATGACAAAAATCCTAGCAACATGGTGCCACTGTATATTCCATTGTAGGGCGTGGACCCTAGTTATGATTAGGAGGGGTGGAGTCATTTCCCACCGTGTATCCTCTAAAACCTAAAGTCATGGGAGGACGGTGTTAGCTCACTCTCCCTTAAACGTGTGATGATGACTGTCAGTTGCCTGTTGGGGAAGCTTGGTCGAGATAGTGACACTTCTGCTTACAGGTTCTATTTGGAGTTAGGTCAATATAGTTGAGGCTCCAAGATAGTCCAATAAAGGAAGGATAGGAATGAAGATGGAAGTAAGTTAGGGAGGAATGATGAGTAGAAATAGTTGAGAAAGTATGGAGATTTGTCTTATGGTGGAATTTATTGTTTTTCCCTTCTAAAAAGAAAATGTGTATATATGAATATTCATAATTACGTAACTAAACCACAGTTGTCTAAATAAAATTGTTGAACTAGATAATTGTAATTAAAGGATTTCACAAACATTGGATTGGTTTATTGTCTTTTATAAAAGAATAGTCTTATTGATTGGATTGGATGCATACATAAATTACTATAAGGGTGATAGTTATTGATTATTAGTACATGCACAAGACTTGTATGTACTAGCTACACATGCATTTCTTGTACATATACACTAGTATGTATGAGTTTTCTTCGCTTACTTACTAATAATGTCAGTTAATTGTTATGAATGTGTGAACCATGTTTCTTTTCCTTTGTATCATGAAATACCTTAACTTCGAGATGAAGTTTCCTGAAGGGTGGGTGTATGTAACAACCCTGGTTAAATAGTTGCATAGGGTTTATTAAGTATAGTTAATTAATTAATTAACTGTCTTAATGTGTATTAGTTAAGTATGATTAACTATTAATAATATTATTTATTTATTTATTGTTTAATGAATGTCGATTAATTAATTAAATGATTACTTAACACATTCAAAGATTTGGGTGATGAATTAAATGGCTGAATAACTTTAAATTATTTACAACAAGACTTTACATATGCAAGGGGGGAATGAAGCATGGGGTGGAAGGATAAGGTAATAAAGGAATAGGATAAGGTAATAAAGGAATCAGATAAGGTAATAAAGGAATGGGATAATGTAATAATGGGGAGGATAAGGTAATTAATGGAGAATAGGAGAGTCCGTGAAGGGGGGGAGATATGACGGGGAAGAGACCTATGGGAGAGGATTATGAAAATTTGGGGGAGGAGCATTATTGGGGAGGAGGTCTGTATTTCTATGGGATATTTTCTGGTTTTGAGGAGTTTGGTTTTGGAGTTTTGGTGAACCATTGTAGAGGGCACCAGGTTGCTGGAATTTTTGGGCTCGGGGGCCAGGATTCCTTATGGTATCCTGGATCTAGGGAGCCGTACATGCTACTCCTAGCTGGCTGAGTGGTTAGTCGGTTTGGGCAGGGTTTGGTCAAAGCAGCAGGCTGGGCAAAGCAATAGAGAGGACAGTCGGGTATTGGGATAATAGCATCAGCCCGAGGTATCTATATTTTTTTATGTAATTCATTATATTGTTGTTCATAAATTAATTTATGCTGCTTATATGTTGAATGAAAAAAATTTACTTATTGTTTCTGCGTAGAAGTAATGTTATCTGTTAAAATTTATGAGATTTAATAGGCTAATTAAATTAGGTCTCTACACACTTAGAAAAAGGGAAATCTGGAAGGATGGAATGTAAAGGCATGGAAAAAAGACATTATTTACCAATGAAGTTTTAGCATTTATCGCAGGACCTTGCAAATTTATAGGAATCACGAAAGATAAAAGGCCAAAAATAACCATTTCTTATGATCTTAAAAGAAATAGGTTTAACATAGAAATGGACACCAATATGAATGATAGATGTTGATGACCCATGGATCTCGTGTAATGTTTTATGTGCTTCCTCATCATTTACACATCGGAGTAGCAAACCATCAACAAATATTGTAAACAAGGAGTCTCCTAAAATGATATACTTATAATATTCAAGGCGGAGTCTCCTTCTCTGATGAGGATCCAACTCATATGGGCGCCTTTGATACCTCAAATAATACACCGAATTTTTATACCAAGGATGCTCAGATATAAAGAGATTTTGATTTTCAATATAAAATAACGTTGAAAGAGTGTTATCTTGATCGTCAATTTATTCACTTGGTTCAGAATGTTGAGCTAAGTGAAGGGATAAGTCTCGTCCCTTGATTGTCTTCAAGGTCATGATTTTCAAATCATGCTCTTGAATTTTGGCAAGCCAATGCACAAATTTTCGTGAAAGGTAAGTTTTTGAAAGTAAAAACTTGACAACAGACAAAGGGACTTTTACCTGCGTATGTTTTCCCAAAATAAAATGATGAAATTTTTCTATATCCTTGACAAGAGAAAAAGCAGGTTTCTCAATATAAGAATATTTGATCTCGTCATCTGATAGACTTTGACTCATGTAAGCTACAGGTTTTTCATTGTTTTGGTCATCACATTGTAAGAGGATAACATAAATTGCTTCCTCAGTGGCATTGGTATATATGATAAAGTATTTCTCAAAATTCGATTTCGCCAAAACCCTCATGAAACTGATTTCCTTCCTAATCCTAAGGAAAACATTTTCGACATCATATATCCAAGAAAAAGAATGATATTTCTTTAAAATGTTATGGATTTGTTTAACCATGACATCAAAATCTTGAACAAAATTAATAATACTCATGAAAGCTTGAAATGCTTTCTTGGAGGTGGGGGAAGGGAGGTTTAGAATGGGAGTGATCCTTTTGGGATCTATACTTATCCTTGAATAAAAAACAATGTGACCAAGAATCTTACCCTTTGTGACATCGAAAATAGATTTGGAAGGATTTAAAGAAACATCAAATTTTCTGTTGCGCATGAGAAATTTTCTAAGATGACCGAAATGATCCAACTGGTTTTTAGAATAAACAATCCAATCATCAAGATAAACCTAGATAATCTTACCAATTAAATAATCAAAATCTATTTGCATAGCTTTCTAAAAAGTGGCACCTACATTAGATAAGCCAAAAGGCATATGTTCATAAGAAAATTTGTTCCATCGTGTGATAAATGTGGTTTTATATCTATCGGTTATTTTTACCTTGATTTGATTATATCTAGAAAAACCGTCAAGTAAGGACATCATTTGAGACCCTGGAACATGTTGTAAAATCATATCCATATTGGGAAGTGAAAAATGGTCTTTTACACTTTCTCTATTTAATGTGAAAAAATCGACACATAATCTGATCTGACCGGTAGTTTTTCGAATAGGGACCATATTTGAAACCCATTCAGAATAATTAATTGGAAAGATTATATGAGATTTCAACAATTTTTCCAATTCTTTCCTAATGGTGGCTTCAAGCATAGAATTAATATGTCTTTGTCTTTGCCTTTGCCTAACTAGTTTTGTGCCTTCCTTGATATAAATGGAATGTTGTATGAGAGTAGGATAAAAACCACAAATATCCTTGTATGACCAAGAAAAAACATCTTGAAACTCACAAAGTAATTCTGTGAATTTCGCTTTCTCTTCATCAGAACATTGGGCACCTAATTTAATGATCTTTGGAGCTTTGTATGTCCTAATAGTCAAGGAAATGGTATCACCAAATTTCCTTTTTGACTCATCTTCCTTATGTGTTTCTTTGTTGCCTACATCACTTGACGAAAATGAACTCTCGAGAGGAGTCAAGCCTTTAATTTTTTTTTCATCCTCAACAGAGATTATTTCCTTGGGATTAAAAGGTTCATTTTGTATGAAAGCGTAAATGCCTTCATCACTTGGGAAAATCTGACATGATTCTACGTTGCTGGAGAGGTCAGGACGGTTAGAGATTGGAACGTACAATCAAGTCTTTGAGGTAAAATCTGCCAAGTAGGAGAAGCTTAAAAAAAAACTAATCTATCAACCATTGAATTAAGTTCCCTTTTAACATGAGTGATGTTAAATGATAACAAATTTGAAATCAACATCCAAACAGCTTGGGTATAACGTTTAAGTAACTTATTGTTTGGTACATAAATATTTCGTACAAGATTCACAACAAGTTTAGAATCACCAAATACTATAAGGTGGCCACAACCGATATTCTATGCATTTTCAATTCTCAAAAATAAGGCCTCAAACTCAGCATCATTGTTTGTACAAGCAAATTCTAGCCTATAAGAGAAATTGTGAATTTTTCCTATAAGAGAATATAGAATGATGTTGGCTCCATTACCTTCGTTTGAACATAAGCCATCAAAATGCATGTGCCACATCTCATCATGAAAATCAATAGGTTCAAGTACAACGTCTCCTACATCATCAAAGATAGAGTACACCCCCAAATCTTCTTTGATATAGTTTACATTGGGTTGGGGAATGTCCTCTATATAAGGTGAAATTATTCCTTCTCTAAGAACTATAATGTTCTTTCTATTTCGAGGGATGGATAAATGTGTACCATCGAGTGAAAGGTATCCACCAGTTAAGGCTTTCCAGTCCCTTCCCAAAATAATTGAGTACTTACTCACCGACATATCAATTACTTGGATATTGAGAGTTGTCCTTATCCTAGGATGCACACACAAAAATAAGGTTACATCCATGATTTCACCTATAGTTGATTGTTGCAAATTATTATAAGAGAGCATCCTTCTAGAATTTTTTTTGGTACAAAAAAAGCCAAGCTCTTCCATGATAATTTTAGACATCGCACTTGGACCAAACTCGCCATTAATTAGGAAACAATGAGTTATTTTCTCCATGATTTTTACCGAGATATAGAAAGGGTTTTTTTTTACACAGTTCCTAAAATTATTTACACCTATCCTATTTACAGATGAGTCTTTTCCCTTTGACTCTTCAAATAGATTGACTATGGTAGAAATATTACCTTCCATAAAGTCCTTAAGATGCTTCTATTGTTCTGGGATGACAACAATGTCCAAAAGGGTAGCATCATCTTTGATATTCGCCAATTGGTTAAGGATATTGTACTTAGTATAGGGAAGAGGTGGAGATACTCCTTGATTGCTTGAAGTTTTGACAGTTTGTGTATCAACATTTTGAGAAGATGAACTTGGCATAGAAGAAGTGTGGGGAAGATCAAATTTTCTCTTGCCAGTGTAAGATTTATTCCTAGTATTGACTACCATAACATTCTCTGGTTCAACCCAATCTAAAACAATGATCATGGTATTGAGCCTTTTTCCAAAGATATTATCTCTAACATTTATTTCAACATCGCAGGTATTTTCATCATTATTTTCTTCCCAAAAGTTACTCCAAGTGTGAGTCATTATGTGATCCAGGTGGATATTGGTGGCCACCCACCTATTCCGACTAGCTCCTCTTATTAGTTTTTAGTTCAACACGTTCTTTTGTAATTCTTTGTAATTGTGGGTTCTACACTTTTGGGACTTTCAGAAGCCCTACACATCTTCCAGTTGGAGACTGGTGGCCGCCCACCTAATCCAACTGGCTTATTTTGGAAGTTTTCATGTCAGCACATCTTTATGTACTTCTAGAGTTGTTTTGGGGCCCTAAATAATGTTTATTGGCGTGCCACAATCAAACTATAGATAGAGTCAAATTTTGATGAAATAATACATAGCTCTCGAAAATACCTTTCCAATGGACTATCATGCATCTAAAACAAAGATCATATGCAAACTTTATGACCCCAGGAAGTTAATGTACTAACTTACCCAAACAGGGCCCACACGATTTTTGGTGTTTTATCTCCTAGGGTTAGGTTTTTGGATGTCTAGGGTTTTGACATTCATGTTTACCATAAAAGGGATTTCAGAGCCTCATTGTAATCATCCTCTTTCAAATGAGTGTAGTTGCCACATCTTTTCTCAGAGATAAAGCTGCCACCATTCTAGCGAGTCTTACACTCTGTATTTTTACACTCTCTTTACAATTCTTTCATTAATAGAAATCAATTATTGTTGTATTTCTCTATTTCTGGCAATTTTCATTAGTATTTCATTTTAATTTCTTTGGTTTCATTTCCTTCCAAAAATAATTTGGATCAGTGGTATCAGAACAGAATGCTCTTGATTGCTTTTCAGTGCATGTCCCCGACGTGGTCTGAGTATAGCCAGTTGGGTCTCGATCTTGTCTCTCTTGAGGACAATCAATCTCACACGGCCAGGAAACCCTCAATGATAGCAGAAAAGAAAAATGGCAGAGAAGAAAATTCTATTAACATGTTGCATGAGCAAGCTCTCGCATAACAAAGGGATGAAAAGATGGAGGATTTTTCACACATCCTTCAATGCATGTCGATAGCAACAAGTGCATCTTCATCAAGCAGCCATTTTGGAGGAACCTCTTCCTTCAAGATACAAGTTCATTTTGATATTCCCATATTTGAAGGTCAAATAGATGCATATGCCCTAGAAAAATGGTCAAATCTATTAGAAGGTTATTTCTCTGTTCAAAATTTTTCCTACGGGGAAAATATCACCTTCACACTCCTCAAGGCTCTTCTGACGGTGGCAAGAGAAGAGCCAAACCTTGTCATAGTTCACAATTACTTTCCATACCTTTCGCACCAAGTTGGGTATCAAAGACTCTGAGTAGCATCACGTTCTGAAATATTGTGGGGCTATGCATAGGTACATCCAAATCAAAATGGATTTCCTAAACATCTCATCATTGGGAGTTGCTTATCGATATGTTGTCAAAATTGAGCAGAAATTTAGGCACCAGAACAAATGGAAATTTGGGTCTACAAATCTACAACAACCAAAGTATGGTAAAGACAACCCTAACCAACAACCTCTAGACAACCAATTCAAGACACAGGAAAATAAGGGTAAAGGAAAGATGAAGAATGACACTGGGAAGTGGTGTGACTTCCACAAAATCCCCTGGCACAACACTGATGAATGTCACTCGAAATAGTCATTGGTGGACGAGGTCAAAGACACGGAGCCAAAACCTGATTCAGAATCTGATTGATAAAATATTGAAACCAAACAGATCATTGATGTAGACCCCACTGCTACTGTCACAACCACAACAATTCAACCAGAAGAACCAGTAGATCCTGAAAAGGGGGAGCACCTCTTCCATTCATAGATGTGGGTGAAAGGGACCCTGTTGCATTTCATTGTTGATAACGACAACCAAAATAACCTCATCTTAGTTAAGGTTGTCAAATAGTTGGGGGTTGTTGACAACACCACACCCGCAACCATACAACATCAGGTGGCTTCACCAGGGATGAGATCTTCGTGTCGGCCAATAGTGTCGCCTATCCTATGGCATCCATCCCTTCAAGGATGAGGTAGTGTGTGATGTTGTTTTGGGCCAACCATATATGTGGAAATGTAATGATGTCTATCAGTCTAGACCCCGTAGTGTCATTATTATTGTGGGTGGTTAGCTCTATAAGATACCAAAGGAATTTTTGACTATTGCTCCACCAAAACAATGCCGCAAGGTAATCTCTCATACTGCAAAATTCATCCTCTTCACAGTCTATTCAAAGGATGCAAAAATACCACTACAACCACTGCAGCCTCAACAATTTCTATCCAACAAAAACAGATTGTCAAAGAGAAAGAAGATATTGTTTCTTCACCTACAATGATGCCTACACAATGCCCCATCAAATACAGAGACAACAGGTTAGTGGAACAGATTGAACCCCGCCAACAACAATTTTGTGACAATGTTCCATAGTACAAGCAACACAAATTCTCCAACAAGGCACACAACTCACCAAGATTCATATTTAGAAAACACTTTTCCCTCTTCCCTGGGAACTCAACGCAATGGAGACCATTGCTTCCTAAGGGAGGAGAACTGATCCAAATGGATATTGGTGGCCACCCACCTATTCCAACCAACTCCTCTTGTCAATTTTTAGTTCAACACGTTCTTATGTACTTCTGTGTAGTTGTGGGTTCTACACTTTTGGGGATGTTTGAATCCCTATACATCTTCCAGGTGGAGACTTGTGGCCTCCCATCTAATCCAACTGGCTTATTTTGAAATTTTTCATGTCAACACATCTTGTTGTACTTCTAGGGCCATTTTGGGGCCTTAAACAGTGTTTTTTCGGTGTGCCACAATGAAATTGTAGAAAGAGTCAAAGTTTGATGGTATAATGTGTATTTCTCGAAAATACCTTTCCAACGAGCTATCACATGCCTAAAACAAAAATGGTATGCAAAAGTTATGACCCCGGGAAGTTAATGTAATAACTTAACCAAAAGGGGCCCACATGACTTTTTGTGTTTTATATCCTAGGGTTAGGTTTTTGGATGCCTAGGGTTTTGGCATTCATGTTTATCATAAAAATGCTTTCAGAGCCTCATTGTAATCATATTATTGTGAATGAGTGTATCCGTCACATCTCTTCTTAGAGATAAATTTTCCACCATTCTAGCGAGTCTTGCAATCTGTATTTTTATAGTCTCTTTACAATTCTTTCATTAATATAAATCAAGTATTGTTATATTTCTCTGTTTCTGGAAATTTTCACGAGTTTTTTATTGTAATTTCTTAGGTTTCATTTCATTCCAAAAATAATCTGGATCATTATGGTATTTTTTTGAAAAGTGTTTTCATTAGTGTTTCTAAAAGGCGTCAGGGAAGAAGAAGAAGCCACGGGGGAAGAGGAAGAAGAAATTCCTTTTCGTTCATAGGCTATCGTCCTATTATTCATGTCTTGCATGATTTGTATGATGGCAAACATATATGTTTTCTTGAACAAGTCTCTCTTAGGAAGACCCATTCTTTCAAGTTTCTCTTCATATTCTATGAAATCCTGAAGGGTGGAACCGAGATTGTCGATAGCATTTTCTTCAAGTCTATGACGATAAGGAGAAGGTAAAACATTATAATAATGCATGAAAACAACTTTATTTTGAGGGCATATTATTTCAAGGATTTGATTATATATATTGGTGAAACGAAGGTTAAAATATTTAATGGTTTCACCATCCTTATAGGAAATATTGTTGCATTCCCTTAACTGATCAACTGGAGTCTTGGGCTGTCCATAAGTAGATTTGAACCAATAAACCAGTTCTTTCCAAAATGAAAGGATTTTGGGAGGGAGGTCAAAAAAAATTGTTGCAACTTTCTCTTCAAGAGAATTGACGAATAGACGCATGCAAGTGTCATTATCATTAGCCCCTATGTTATGACACACATTGTAATGCTACTAGGTGTTCAATTGTGGTAACAATAACATTTCCTGAAAACCTAGGTAAACGATCCTTGAATTTCGGTAATGGTTGGGTGGATGGTATGAGATTCAAGGGAGAAAACATGCGCCAGTAGATGGTTGTAGCATCTTCCTCAAATTGAAAAATTACATAATTAGTAATGACCTTAGAAGGATTGGTAGTAGATTGAATAGGGACTCGATGACTATATATACTTCCAATCACAAATGAAGAAGAAGGTTGCAAGGAGGAAGAACCTCCAGTACCACTACCACTTCCCGAAGACATCATGTTGAAGGTGATAGGTATGGGTGATGAAGATGAACTAGCATAATCAGATAGAGCTCGCCTAAGAGCACTTTGTTGTGTTGATAAGACAATTTTACTCCTTATTTCAAAAATAGGGGTAAATTCAAGGGACAATCCTCTTCTTCTTCGATAAATACGAGAATTAAAGGACATGAAATAAAATATTAAATAGGTAAGAGGAAAGTTTATTGTTTATTTATGGGCTTCCTTTTCCGGGCTTCCCAACATTCATGGATATTTATGTCCCTTTTAATTGCTTCCCAAGAGTGTTCGAGTTCAACATGAGTACTAGAAGTTTCTAAAATAGTGTTGAATAAAGTCAGGGAAATGTCGGTATGGTCATCAATACCATTTTCAATATAAGATTGTCTCACAACTGGTATTGTCATGGAAACATCAGTCAAAGAGTAATCAGACAAAACAAGAAAATAAAATACAATCGTTATATAATCAACCAGAGAGATATGGAAAGATCTCCCCAGTATGGTCGTCAAATAAATGTTGAGGAAAAGGTACGAAGAACCTTACTAAAAAAATTTCAGATCTTGCTAGGCAAAGGAAAGATAGTTGGGAATGTTACCCGTAGTTTATATCCTTAAATTCAAAACAATCACTTAATCCAAAGATAATATGTACGAGGGATCAAGTCTGATTTTATATATTATATGCAACTATGCAAAAGAAAGAAAGAAAAAATATACATAAGTGTGTACATAGATAAGAGACAAGAATAAAAACAAAATATGAAAATATCATTAAGATACACATGTGAGAATGAAATCAGAAATATGATTTTTATTTTAACTTCATTCTAAGATACAAAGCATAATTCTCTTTACAAACCCTTGCGAGGGTGTAACATCCCGCTCTAGCACACTGAGCGAACTTATTTTTTGAGGACACTTGCTCGCAAGTGATCCAGATTATTATGTTATTAAAACATTTGATTTTGATTATGAGGCGTTATGGGTTGATGACATGTTGTTTTACTGCATTGACATAGATAGGTGCTATTGACTCTGTTTTACTAAGTGTGCAGGATTTTGGAGCTCAAGGATGCATAGGGATCGATGGAACCCCTTGGACTCTGGATTGAGTCAAGGAGTGTACCATTGGGGTTTGATTGTTTTTCTGTGATATTAATGCATCTGATTAGATGATATGATATGGATATATTCTGACATGATTCATTGATGATGCAGGCTGACGATAGCTTTCCGACTAGACTCACATGTGGAGTAAAGGGGTTACACACGACTACCATAGATCTTGAGGGAGAGGTGTGGACAACAACCCTGCCACAGACTACTGGCACTCCTGTCGTGGCTCGAACTGTAGGTTAACATTTACCTAGTTCAAGAGGACCCACGATGTCATGAGGGTGGACTGCGACAATCGCTCATGATGATTCTAAAGGGCACACAATAAGGTGGGGGATTTATTCCTTAGAGGCCCTTAGTCTCCCTGAGAAAACTTATTATTTGAGGACACTTGCTCGCAAGTGATCTGGACTTTTATGATGTCAAAACATTTATCTTTGATTATGATGTGTTATGATAGACAACATGATGTTTCACTGCTTTGATGTAGACAGGTGCTATTGACTCAACTTTATTGAGTGTGCAGGGTTTTGTACCTTGAGGATGCAGAGGCATCGGTGGAACCCCTTGGACTCCGGATTGAGTCAGGGAGTGTGCTATTTGGGTTGATTTATTTACTATGATATTTCATTGATTTGATGATTTGATGTTGACATGTTCTGACACGATTGTTGATGATGCAGGCTGACAATAGCTTGCTGACCAGACTCACATATGGAGTAAAGGGGCCACACACGATTTCCAGAGAGGTTAAGGGAGAGGTGTGGACAGCAGCCCTGCCACAGCCTACTAGCACTCCCGCCGTGGCTCGAACTGTAGGTTAACAATTACCTAGTTCGAGAGGATCCACGATGCCGTGAGGGCAGTCTGTGACAGTCGCCCACGATGATTCTAAGGGGCGCGCAATAAGGTGGGGGCCTTATTCCTTAGAGCCCTTAGTCTCCCACAAGTTCACCTGGTGGAGTGTTGACTCTAGGGGTTATAGATGTCTACCAATTAGTCAAGTCAGCGAGTGGCACCCTTGGAGCACGTGGTGCATCCTGAAGGGCATGTCGCGCAAAAGAAATGAACGAGGCGAGTGGCACCCTTGGAGCACGTGGTGCATCCTGAAGGGCACATCGCATTGATATTGAGGAAGAAACAAACCTAGATGGCCCTAAGACTTTAACGCCTTAAGAAATTCTTAAAACAACTCCCCTAAACAATTTTCGCCCAGTTCAAAATCTAAACTTAAGTCTAAAAACTTTTCTAAGATAAAATTTCGATTAACCTTAAGGAAAAGACCCTATAAAAATAAAAAAATAAAGCTGTAAACTAAAACCCACTTAAGTAATGGTTTTGGTCTTCTTGAATTTAGGGGGGTAAAGTGAAGAGAGGGATAAATTAATTGAAATCCGTGGTTTTAATTTGTAAAGAAGAAATAAAATTATTTAACGTGGGGGGGGAGTATAAAAAAAATTATGAATTTAAAAATAAAATGAAAAGATTAAATAGCGCATTTACCTTTTGGTTTAAAAAAAAAGAAGAAAAAAAAAAGAAAGGGAATAATAAAAATAGGGAAAATAAGTAATAAAGGAACCATAATAAAGGAAAGAAGGGGACATAGGGTAAAAAGCAAAGTCAACATAGTAAGGAATCTGCAATTAAGAGCTTTCTAAAATGAACTAAATTTAGCAACTTCATTTTAGGGAAAGTTATTAAAAGCATGTAAGGGGATCTAGGAACACCTAGGAGTAATTTTAGGAGCGACTCTAGGTGGGTGAGGGAAATGAGTCTTTTAATAAATTAAAGAAAATAATTTTGGAGAAACGTGGGGGATGAATGACACTTGTACGACAGAGAATTTTTAGAGGGTTTTCATTAAAACTTAAAATAAATGTGATTTAGGAAAGTTGGTGGGTCTCAAAACTCTATAAAAGAAAGGGAGATGAGGGGAAAAGGGGATCGGTTGTTAGCGTAAGGTTACGCTGCCGATTTTGTGACTTGACTAATTGCTTGTGAGGAGTTGGGATTTTCTCGGCTCGAATAGGAGTGGTAGCTCGGCCTTGCGAGGCGAGTTGGGAAGCTAGACGTACCGTCTGGGTAGTGTGTGGCCCCTTTGTGGCTCTGGGGGCTAAGGGGGAAGCAGAGTACCCCTAGCGTTGGCTGGGAGGTACCGGTGAGGTCTTGATGGTCGACGAGCAGGAGCGGCACGGAGCGTGCAGACGACACTCGGAGCGAGCGACAAGGCCACGGTATGATTGTATTTTAGTAGATCGGATTGCATTACTACTCATGATAGGATTGATATATCAGTGTAATGGATTGATTGGATTACTGTTGTTACCTACCACTGTAAATAAAGTTGTTTACCTCTGTTATTTAAATAGATAAAGAAAAATGGTGTAATGATCAATGCTGTAAAATTTTACTGTGCAAATTCTGAGTAAACTCCAGCCTTGCATCTCCATTCTCTGAATGACGAATTTTTACTGACCAATGTCATGCTGATAAAACTCTTCTGGCAATTTCGTTTCTGCATATGGATTTAGTGACTTTTTTCAAAAAAAAAAATTTAAAATGGTTTGGTAATTTGTTACTGAAATTAGTTCTGGCAATTTCTTTCTTGCATACTGTGGGTTTGCTGGCTATTGGCTTTGTGTGTTCAAATCTATGTGTGCACTGTTCAATTTCTTTTATTTCCCAACAGTGAGAAGATAGATTTCATTGATCTTGAGGAAGACCTTGCCGATGTATCCTAGTACTGCTCGAGCCGTTGTCTGTTGTGGGCCTGCGGATGATTTTTTTTTATAGCTTAAAACATATAGACTTACTGCCCCCCTTCTGCGTTAAACCATGTTGTGTTTGAATTCGATTGTGCACTCTATATTTCATTTTACCTTATTCATTTATCTTATGAACATTTGAGGAATTCGATTTGGGTTTGAGCCTAATTGTGCACTCTGGAATTTCAATTTGTGGTGTTGAATGCGTTAGGCACTCTGAAATTTTGATTTGTGGTGTTTGATTTCGCTTAACCTTCTAGAATCCGACTGTGGTGTTGATTTCATTTTGGGATTTTCGTTTTGAATGCTTCTGTCCTTTTGAATGTTGATTTCGTTTTGGCTTTCATTTTTAAATGCCTTTCGTTTGAATTCTTTTTGTTGAATGCTTCTGTGGTGTGGATTTCATTTTGGCTTTTCGTTTTGAATGCTTCTGTCCTTTTGAATGTTGATTTCATTTTGGCTTTCTTTTTTAAATGCCTTTCATTTGAATTCTTTTCGTTGAATTCTTCTGTGGTGTGGATTTCGTTTTGGATTTTCGTTTTGAATGCTTGACATTCTGGCCGCCCCCTGTTATCTCTGGCCATAACCGTCTAGTGGATGCGTTGAACAGAGAGTAGCTGTCTCCCTCCAGCTGCTGGCAGTTTCTCCTATGCTGTGTAAAACCCTCCACCTGTTGCATTGATTTTATTTCTCTGAAAAAAAAAGGGGACCTAAATGTTGCTTATGACTGCGTTTTTCCAGGAAGGTGGGCTACGTTTTGATTTCCTCAGTTAACGGTAGTAAACCTTGCAGTTCTGAACCGTAGCATGTAGACCCACCTCTACACCTGTACGCCTTGCTAGTTGGAATAACCGACACCTGCGCGTGTGCCGAGTTGCCTAAATTTACCTTGAAGAGATAGAGTTTGCCTGACTGCGCCTGGATTCAAGCGCCTAAATTAAGACAACCTTTCCCAATTTTCATTGAGCACCTAAATCGGAGAGAATCCCAATGTTGTTAAATTGTAATTTATATTTCGGTGCCTCATTTTCCTCATATGACAGGATTTTATGACAAATGGATAGTAACTTACGATTCAAATTAAATTGTTGAATGAGGAAGGGATGTAATAGGTTCAGTCAATCAGAGGATACTTACTTGTTCAAATAATTAGGGTAATTTATTTATTACTGTTAATTGAGTTCATTTACTTATTGTGAAAACGTTTCATTTATATAATTGTGATAAGGATCAATATAACTCTGGTCATGATCATACTATTGAAATTGATGCTTGGTTGGTAAGGGCATAAGGTTTATATTGTTAATCTGGATAATTACTTGCTTAAATAATTAGGGTAATTTATTTTATTACTGTTAATTGAGTTCATTTACTTATTGTGAAAACATTTCATTTATATAATTGTGATAAGAATCAATACAACTTTGGTCATGATCATTACTGTTGAAATTGATGCTCGGTTGGTAATGGCATAAGGTTTATATTGTTAATTTATTAAGACTGTTCGGTTATATGAGTAAAATTGGATTTAAGAAAGGTCGTCAGATGTAGTGGGTAAGTTATGCCATTATGGGTAGATGACCTTGCTAATTTAGGCTCGAATTAAGAGTGCAATTATTGTTATTTGGATTTTTCAAGTTTAACCCCAATTTAAGGTCAGACTTGTCACATTAATCGTCTTGTCTGGTAGTTGATTGAAGGTTCTCACCCAAGCAAAACTGTGGCAGTAGTGAGTAATTTATGAAGTTAATCATGATTCGCTTTTTCCAATTGTTGCACTATAGATAACTTTGCTGATTGCGATAATGATGGTAGTATGAATGCCGTGCTATTATTGTTTTATAGAAATGATTATGTAATGGAACGTTAAATGGTAATACTAAGGAAAACAGAACTGTCAATGTGGACGTGGTGGTCATTGTGGTAAGATTTCTGAGTTGATTATAGGTAACCTATCAGCTATGTGTGTTGGTCATTTTAGGTAATTAATGTAAATTAAAACGAAGGTCGGTGGTTATTTTTGGGTCGTAAGGATGGAATTAATTACCATTGATAGCAGATGAATTATGACATCTTGAACTAAGTCCAAAGGTTATTATGATTAGTACTATATTTGGAATTGTCCAACCCTTTGTTGTGTGATATCGGATTCTTGATTTGATAAAGCTAGTCGCTCTGTATAAAGTCTGTGTGTGTGATTTTTTTTTTCTGTGTAAAGAATCCAGTTCCGTATCAAGAGTCTCGGGCCCTTTAAAGGCAGGGTTCCACTCTTACGACACGCCTAACATAGATTACTAGTTTCTGCCTGAGAAGTCGGCCAGGAGCCTATCTGACCTTCTCTCTCTCCGGAGCAGAATGCAGGCTGACGATAGCTTGCCGACTAGACTCACATGTGGAGTAAAGGGGTCACACACGACTACCATAGATATTGAGGGAGAGGTGTGGACAACAGCCTTGCCACAGACTACTGGCACTCCCGTCGTGGCTCGAACTGTAGGTTAACGTTTACCTAGTTCAAGAGGACCCACGATGTCGTGAGGGTGGACTGGGACAATCGCTCATGATGATTCTAAAGGGCGCACAATAAGGCAGGGGATTTATTCCTTAGAGGCCCTTAGTCTCCCACAAGTTCACCTGGTGGAGTATTGACTCCAGGGTTTTTTTATGTCTACCAAGTCAGTCAAGAGGCGAGTGGAACCCTTGGAGCACATGGTGCATCTTGAAGGGCACATCGTGCAAGAAAAATGGAAAGAGGCGAGTGGCACCCTTGGAGCACGTAGTGTGTCCTGAAGGGCACGTCGTACAAGGGAAACAAATTAAGGCGAGTGGCACCCTTGGAGCACCTAGTGCGTCCTGAAGGGCACATTGCATTGTTGATGATAAATGAATGAACCTAGATGGCCTTAGGGCGAATAACGTGTTAAGAATTTAAAAAAAAAAAATTCCCTAATAAAATGTTGCCTAGTACAAAAATTTAAGGTCTAAGTCTAAATTATGCTAGTGGTAAAATTTTATCTATCTATTTAAAAAAAAAAAAAAAACAACATAAATANNNNCTAAAAAAAAAAAAAAAACAACATAAATAATAATTATACTCTTTGTTAAATCTTGTAATAATAAGGGAATAAGCAATTTAAATGATTCATAAAAATCTGTTAGGGTAAAATTAAAAAAAAAAGGGAAAATAATTGTTTTATTATTTATGATAATTTAAAATTATTAACTAAAAAGAGAAAAAGGAAAAAGGGGGTTAATTTCTACACCTGCCAATTTGAGTCCTAAATGAAAAGGGGAAAGAGGGAAATCTAAAATATTTAGGAAACTAGAAAAAGAGGGAAACATAAGAAGAAAAGGGAAACCCAAGGGAAAAAGATGAAAGCCAAACTTAGTAAGGTATCTACCTTCAAGAACTTTCTAATTTAAAACTGAACTAGCAAATTGATAATGGGGAAAGTCATTAAAACCTGTAAGAGAATTTGGGGACAGCTAGGAGCGATTCTAGGAGTGACTTTAGGTGGGTGAGGGAAATAAGGGAAATTAATTAATTAAAGAAATTAATTTGTGGAGGAATGAAGGGGATGGGTGACACTTGTACAGGGAGGAATTTTTAGGATTTAATTTTTAAAAACTTAATTAAATGAGATTTT